>CM050431.1:24837039-24842039 GCA_027564155.1 Gymnocypris eckloni scoliostomus
GAAGAAAGAAAACAAAAGACATGAAACTAGCACAGCTATGTACAAAATCACTGAAACAATAAATAATGATATGGTTTGGAGTCATCATTATACACAAATACGTGACCACAGAATGATGCCATCGACCAATCACAATCAAGTATTCCAGAGAGATGATGAGTAACAAGCAGCCATTTAATTCCATTATGAATGTGAAATGACTCACTGCAGCTACTCGCTGTTCCCAATCGTGTTTGTCATTGGACAGAATTTCTCGGATCTTGTTCATGGAGTCCTCCAGCTCTCGAGCCGAGTAAATCTATGAGTGAAACAACAGCGTCATTAAACTCACTGAGCACTGGCATCTGTCCAGACACCTCTAATGGAAACCACTGAATGCAGAGTCCAGACTGACCCTCCACATTACAGACGGACGGCTCGTTATTGATGATTTACGAGTTACTGACACACAGATGCATTTGGATGTAGTTTGGGGTCAGTGAGGTTTTTAATGTGTTTGATAGAAGTCTCGTCTGCTCACTAATGCTGCATTCATTTGATCAAAAATACAGTAAAAATAAGGCTGTTTTCTATGTGAATATCTATTAAAATATAGTTTATTTCTGTATTTTCAGCATCATTACTCCAGTCTTCAGTGTCACGTGATCTTCAGAAATCATTATAATATCTAGAAATATTTCTGATTATTATCAATGTTGAAAAAGTCGTGCTGCACAATATTTTGTGGAAACATTTTATTTTTCAGGATTCACAGATTAATAGAAAGCTTAAAAGAACAACATTTATCTGAAATAGAAATCGTTTGTAACATTATAAATGTCTTTACTGGCACTTTTGATCAATTTAATGCATCCTTGCTGAATGCAAATATGAAATTATTAAAATAAAAATCTTACCGACCCCTAACGTTGTTGAACATATTAGCGTTACGAAGCCGACTAATGCTTACTTGTACGGCGGGCACGTCTTCAAAAGCACGGATGAAGTCTTCTTCATCAACAGCACCGGCACCAGAGCTCTCCTTACCTGATCGGGACAATCAACATGTCCAGTAAGTATTAAAAATAGATTTTAGATTTCAGATTTTTTATTATATATAATAGTTTTTTTTTTTTACAAAAAAATTTTTTCATTAATATATTATATATAAATATATATATATATTTTTTTTTTTTTTTTTTTTAGAATTTTTTTTTTTTTTAATTAGTATTTATTTGTATCCATATTTTATTCTATACAAAATAATAATAAAAAAAAAATTATAACATTTATTATATATATATATATACACAATAAAAATAAAAACCTAACATTTATAAAATATCACAGTTATACATACCATTTTATAAATGTAAATGTAAATATTTATATTTTAAGTGGGTTTTAATTGAGGCGGTAAAGATACACTGAAAAAAAAAATTTGGGCAAGTTTTTGCATGCATATTTCTTAAGTAAAATTTAAATACGAAATTAAGTAAATCTACTTAACTAAGTTATCAAAGGAAATAAGTGTATTTAATATGGCTAGGTTGAGTTTGATGAGTAATTTCTACTTAATTATTTTAAGTTTACCCTACAATACTCCACTACGTTTCCCTCACGGTTTGTAAACTTTACTCAAACAACATAGCATTGAAATAAAGCCTATAATAAAACATGTGGTTAAGATACAATCATGTATGTAAGCAAGTAGACCGCTCGTTCTACATCTTAAAGGCCGTACACACCGGGATGAATTTCCGACGTTTAACGCCTCGTGACTAAACAAAGGGCGCCAATGTGAGTGTGCACACCGACGCATCAAACGCCACACATAAAAGCGTAATTTTGTTCGTTTTTTTTGGTCTGACGCGCCGCGTCAAAAACTATCCGACCAATGAGATCGGTGCTTATGCTCACGTGTCTGGAGCAGCTGAAGTTACAGTAAAACACAACTTGGGGGCGCTCAAACACAAAACAGTCTTGCCGAGCACACATACGTAACGAAGTAGAAGATATACGCCAAGTAGCGTCTACACTGCCGGCGTCTTTCCTCATTCAACAGAACAATAATTTCTTCATCGCTGGTGCTTGAAATATCCATGTTTTCTTTGTATGATTTGGACAAGCGTGTAAATACTTGCTCTCTTCTTCTGAGTGACAAGCGAGTGTCAGAAGGGTTGCGCAGCGCCACCTTGTGTACCGGGGTATTTCTGTTTTACATTAAGCGCCATCTAATGTCAGGGAATGAATTTGCATGTTCACTCGGCTCATTGTCAGCGAAAATCGCTTGGGTGTGAACACAAAAAACGCTGGCGAATAACGCGCGCCGATATTCGTCCCGGTGTGTACGGGCCTTAATGTGACATGTTGACTCCATATTAATTAAAAGAACACAGAGACTTAACCTAGTCAGAAAATACACCACAAAACAGTGTAAATAAATCTCAAAAACAGCAAAGAAAAATATTTACCTTCATAATTATTCATGTCCAAATGCAGGATGGGAACAACGGGATCATGACGTTGATATTTACTTAAACAATATTTGTAAAAATAACACAATAAGTAAAATATACTTATAAGTTCAAACTTTAAATTCTACAAGCTTAAATTGAGTACTGATTAAAATTATGGCCTGAACTAAATTATTTAATGTAGAAATTGCATTTGTTTTTCTGTAGTATTTTTATCAGTGTATCTACAGCTAATATGGCTTTACATCGCAGCACGGCACTGAAACGTTTTATTGTTTTTATATCAGAAAACAGGAACACTGGATGTCCCAATCAGAAGACACAAGCAAAAGCATCATAAACATATCCTAATAAGGCCAAGCTTGTGAGACGCAGGTCGCTCACCTGAGCTCTTGGTGCTGGACGCGGAGCTCGGTCTGCGTATGGATCCGGTCCGCCGCACCGATGAAGACGAGGAACGACCGCCATCCACCGAATCCTCATCATCCATGTTCTTATCTGAGGAAGGACAGAGAAAACACTGCTCAGAAAATATTATAGGTGCTAGAAATATTTGGACTTTTGCATTCTAATGCAATTTTTTTAATCTTGTAACATGCTTTTCTCATTTTATTAGTTTTTTTTTTTTTTTTTTTTTTTAAGGTAATATGTAAAAGTAATTGTATTATTTTAATTTGTATTTTATTTTATTATTTGTATTAGGTGTATATGCTTTTTCCACAAGCACATATGTGACCCAGGACCACAACCAGTCATAAAAGCATATTAAACAATATTTCCATTGATGTATGGTTTGGACAATATTTTAAAATTCTTGAATCTGAGGATGCAAAAAAATCTAAATATTGAGAAAATCATCTTTAAAGTTGTTTAAATTAAGTTCTTAGCAATGCATATTACTAATCAAAAATGAAGTTTTGATATATTTACAGTACAAAATATCTTCATGGAACATGATCTTAATATCCTAATGATTTTTGGCATAAGAGAAAAATGTATAATTTTGACCCATACAATGTATTGTTGGCTATTGAAACATAGCTGTGCTGCTTATGACTGCTTTTGTGCTCCAGGGACACAATAATATTTACATTATTTTTTTTCTAATTGCATTTTTACATGTTTATTTAAAATTTAGCTAAGTTTTTCATCCAATATGAATTAATTAACAACAATGCTTTTAATAGGTTTCATTTCAGAGAACCATAACAACCCTGGTTTGCACTACAAGTTAAATTCAGCTTAATGCATGCAAACGAAACATGATTCAATAAGACGAGGCTGTAAAACCCGCAGACTTTCATCTAAACATCCTGATATTACGCTGCACCTACAGACTTCAGATGTGCTGTGTGTGTGTGTGTGTCTGTGTGTGTGTGTGTGTGGGTGTGTCTGTGTGAGTGTGTGTGTGTGTGTGTGTGTGTGTGTGTGTGAGTCTGTGTCTGTGTCTGTGTGTGCGTGTGCGTGTGCCTGTGCGTGTGCGTGCGCGCGCGTGCGCGTGTGTGTGTGTGTGTGTGTGTGTGTGTGTGTGTGTGTGTGTGTGTGTGTGTGTGTGTGTGTGTGTGTGTGTGTGTGTGTGTGCGTGTGTGACTGTGTGTGTGTGTGTGTGGCAAGGTGCGGAGTGAGTGAGTGCGTGCGCGCGCATGTGTATCTGAAGGACGTCACCTCCTTCACTCAGCAGCTCAGGAAACCCCGGCAGAGATGTTCACGTGAGGAAACATCACCAAAATCTGCCACACCAGCGATCAATCGCCATGAATTATTTATACACACACACAGTCACTCTCACACACACAGACACACACACAGACACACACACACACACACACACACACACGACCGTATTCATCATACATTAGTGCCAACACCTCTCTCCCACAATCCTTCACTGCAAACGGCTCTCTAACACGCTCCGAACTACTCCAGAAACCTCCAGGGAAACAAACACACACTCATCCAGACATATAAACCACAAACATATATTATTTTTACAAACAAAACAGACTCGAACCCTTCTCTGACCCTTAAAAAGAGCTTTATTTACTTTATCATTTATGATACACCCCCAAAATGAACAATTTTGTCTGCAAACATTTGTACACATATTCTTGTTTTTATGGGGAAAATGACATTTTTGTCCTCTAACCCTCACAAACAATTAGCATATTTTAATTAATACGTTATTTTACAGGTTTAATAAGCATTTTCCACTGAAAGTTTCCATAAGGCAGGTTATGAGGACATTTGGTGACCATAAATGAATAATGAAATAAACTAATTATACCAATTTTAATATAACAAATACCATATAATTTAAATACAAAAAATTAAAATATATAATTAATACTAATGAAAACTAAAAATAGTTAAATAAATTATAAAAAATATTTTTGGTCCAATTTTGTGTAAAATTAAATATAATATGAGTAAAAAGACTAAATTCAAATATCTTATTTTAAATTTTAAAAAGCATTAAAGAAAAAGGATGGAGGCAGATTAATAATAATAATTAATAATGTGATTTCTGGAGACAACTGCAAACAC
>CM050431.1:24852039-24874539 GCA_027564155.1 Gymnocypris eckloni scoliostomus
ATATTTAGTAAAATGTGTTTGATATTGTTGCAGTGAAGCAGTGATACAAATATATTTAGTAAAATGTGGTTGATATTGTTGCAGTGAAGCAGTGATACAAATATATTTAGTAAAATGTGTTTGATATTGTTGCAGTGAAGCAGTGATACAAATATATTTAGTAAAATGTGTTTGATATTGTTGCAATGAAGCAGAGATACAAATATATTTAGTAAAATGTGTTTGATATTGTTGCAGTGAAGCAGTGATACAAATATATTTAGTAAAATGTGTTTGATATTGTTGCAGTGAAGCAGTGATACAAAATATATTTAGTAAAATGTGTTTGATATTGTTGCAGTGAAGCAGTGATACAAATATATTTAGTAAAATGTGTTTGATATTGTTGCAATGAAGCAGTGATACAAATATATTTAGTAAAATGTGTTTGATATTGTTGCAGTGAAGGAGTGATACAAATATATTTAGTAAAATGTGTTTGATATTGTTGGAATGAAGCAGTGATACAAATATATTTAGTAAAATGTGTTTGATATTGTTGCAGTGAAGGAGTGATACAAATATATTTAGTAAAATGTGTTTGATATTGTTGCAGTGAAGCAGTGACACAAATATATTTAGTAAAATGTGTTTGATATTGTTGCAGTGAAGGAGTGATACAAATATATTTAGTAAAATGTGGTTGATATTGTTGCAGTGAAGCAGTGATACAAATATATTTAGTAAAATGTGGTTGATATTGTTGCAGTGAAGCAGTGATACAAATATATTTAGTAAAATGTGTTGATATTGTTGCAGTGAAGCAGTGATACAAATATATTTAGTAAAATGTGTTTGATATTGTTGCAGTGAAGCAGTGATACAAATATATTTAGTAAAATGTGTTTGATATTGTTGCAGTGAAGCAGTGATACAAATATATTTAGTAAAATGTGTTTGATATTGTTGCAGTGAAGCAGTGATACAAATATATTTAGTAAAATGTGGTTGATATTGTTGCAGTGAAGCAGTGATACAAATATATTTAGTAAAATGTGGTTGATATTGTTGCAGTGAAGCAGTGACAAATATATTTAGTAAAATGTGTTGATATTGTTGCAGTGAAGCAGTGATACAAATATATTTAGTAAAATGTGTTTGATATTGTTGCAGTGAAGCAGTGATACAAATATATTTAGTAAAATGTGTTTGATATTGTTGCAGTGAAGCAGTGATACAAATATATTTAGTAAAATGTGTTGATATTGTTGCAGTGATACAAATATATTTAGTAAAATGTGTTGATATTGTTGCAGTGAAGCAGTGATACAAATATATTTAGTAAAATGTGTTTGATATTGTTGCAGTGAAGCAGATACAAATATATTTAGTAAAATGTGTTTGATATTGTTGCAGTGAAGCAGTGATACAAATATATTTAGTAAAATGTGGTTGATATTGTTGCAGTGATACAAATATATTTAGTAAAATGTGGTTGATATTGTTGCAGTGAAGCAGTGATACAAATATATTTAGTAAAATGTGTTTGATATTGTTGCAGTGATACAAATATATTTAGTAAAATGTGTTTGATATTGTTGCAGTGAAGCAGTGATACAAATATATTTAGTAAAATGTGTTTGATATTGTTGCAGTGAAGCAGTGATACAAATATATTTAGTAAAATGTGTTTGATATTGTTGCAGTGAAGCAGTGATACAAATATATTTAGTAAAATGTGTTTGATATTGTTGCAGTGAAGCAGTGATACAAATATATTTAGTAAAATGTGTTTGATATTGTTGCAGTGAAGCAGTGATACAAATATATTTAGTAAAATGTGTTTGATATTGTTGCAGTGAAGCAGTGATACAAATATATTTAGTAAAATGTGTTTGATATTGTTGCAGTGAAGCAGTGATACAAATATATTTAGTAAAATGTGTTGATATTGTTGCAGTGAAGCAGTGATACAAATATATTTAGTAAAATGTGTTTGATATTGTTGCAGTGAAGCAGTGATACAAATATATTTAGTAAAATGTGTTGATATTGTTGCAGTGAAGCAGTGATACAAATATATTTAGTAAAATGTGTTTGATATTGTTGCAGTAAGCAGTGATACAAATATATTTAGTAAAATGTGTTTGATATTGTTGCAGTGAAGCAGTGATACAAATATATTTAGTAAAATGTGTTTGATATTGTTGCAGTGAAGCAGTGATACAAATATATTTAGTAAAATGTGGTTGATATTGTTGCAGTGAAGCAGTGATACAAATATATTTAGTAAAATGTGTTTGATATTGTTGCAGTGAAGCAGTGATACAAATATATTTAGTAAAATGTGGTTGATATTGTTGCAGTGAAGCAGTGATACAAATATATTTAGTAAAATGTGTTTGATATTGTTGCAGTGAAGCAGTGATACAAATATATTTAGTAAAATGTGGTTGATATTGTTGCAGTGAAGCAGTGATACAAATATATTTAGTAAAATGTGTTTGATATTGTTGCAGTGAAGCAGTGATACAAATATATTTAGTAAAATGTGTTTGATATTGTTGCAGAAGCAGTGATACAAATATATTTAGTAAAATGTGTTTGATATTGTTGCAGTGCAGCAGTGATACAAATATATTTAGTAAAATGTGGTTGATATTGTTGCAGTGAAGCAGTGACACAAATATATTTAGTAAAATGTGTTTGATATTGTTGCAGTGAAGCAGTGATACAAATATATTTAGTAAAATGTGGTTGATATTGTTGCAGTGAAGCAGTGATACAAATATATTTAGTAAAATGTGTTTGATATTGTTGCAGTGAAGCAGTGATACAAATATATTTAGTAAAATGTGGTTGATATTGTTGCAGTGAAGCAGTGATACAAATATATTTAGTAAAATGTGGTTGATATTGTTGCAGTGAAGCAGTGATACAAATATATTTAGTAAAATGTGTTTGATATTGTTGCAGTGAAGCAGTGATACAAATATATTTAGTAAAATGTGTTTGATATTGTTGCAGTGATACAAATATATTTAGTAAAATGTGTTTGATATTGTTGCAGTGAAGCAGTGATACAAATATATTTAGTAAAATGTGTTTGATATTGTTGCAGTGAAGCAGTGATACAAATATATTTAGTAAAATGTGTTTGATATTGTTGCAATGATACAAATATATTTAGTAAAATGTGGTTGATATTGTTGCAGTGAAGCAGTGATACAAATATATTTAGTAAAATGTGTTTGATATTGTTGCAGTGAAGCAGTGATACAAATATATTTAGTAAAATGTGTTTGATATTGTTGCAGTGAAGCAGTGATACAAATATATTTAGTAAAATGTGTTTGATATTGTTGCAGTGATACAAATATATTTAGTAAAATGTGGTTGATATTGTTGCAGTGAAGCAGTGATACAAATATATTTAGTAAAATGTGGTTGATATTGTTGCAGTGAAGCAGTGATACAAATATATTTAGTAAAATGTGGTTGATATTGTTGCAGTGAAGCAGTGATACAAATATATTTAGTAAAATGTGGTTGATATTGTTGCAGTGAAGCAGTGATACAAATATATTTAGTAAAATGTGTTTGATATTGTTGCAGTGAAGCAGTGATACAAATATATTTAGTAAAATGTGGTTGATATTGTTGCAATGATACAAATATATTTAGTAAAATGTGTTTGATATTGTTGCAGTGAAGCAGTGATACAAATATATTTAGTAAAATGTGTTTGATATTGTTGCAGTGAAGCAGTGATACAAATATATTTAGTAAAATGTGTTTGATATTGTTGAAGTGAAGCAGTGATACAAATATATTTAGTAAAATGTGGTTGATATTGTTGCAGTGAAGCAGTGATACAAATATATTTAGTAAAATGTGTTTGATATTGTTGAAGTGAAGCAGTGATACAAATATATTTAGTAAAATGTGTTTGATATTGTTGCAGTGAAGCAGTGATACAAATATATTTAGTAAAATGTGTTTGATATTGTTGCAATGAAGCAGTGATACAAATATATTTAGTAAAATATGTTTGATATTGTTGCAGTGAAGCAGTGATACAAATATATTTAGTAAAATGTGGTTGATATTGTTGCAGTGAAGCAGTGATACAAATATATTTAGTCAAATGTGTTTGATATTGTTTTTAGTGAAGAAGTGATACAAATATATTTAGTAAAATGTGGTTGATATTGTTGCAGTAAAGCAGTGATACAAATATATTTAGTAAAATGTGTTTGATATTGTTTTTAGTGAAGAAGTGATACAAATATATTTAGTAAAATGTGTTTGATATTGTTGCAGTGAAGCAGTGATACAAATATATTTAGTAAAATGTGTTTGATATTGTTGCAGTGAAGCAGTGATACAAATATATTTAGTAAAATGTGTTTGATATTGTTGCAGTGAAGCAGTGATACAAATATATTTAGTAAAATGTGTTTGATATTGTTGCAGTGAAGCAGTGATACAAATATATTTAGTAAAATGTGGTTGATATTGTTGCAGTGAAGCAGTGATACAAATATATTTAGTAAAATGTGTTTGATATTGTTGCAGTGAAGCAGTGATACAAATATATTTAGTAAAATGTGTTGATATTGTTGCAGTGAAGCAGTGATACAAATATATTTAGTAAAATGTGTTTGATATTGTTGCAGTGAAGCAGTGATACAAATATATTTAGTAAAATGTGTTTGATATTGTTGCAGTGAAGCAGTGATACAAATATATTTAATAAAATGTGGTTGATATTGTTGCAGTGAAGCAGTGATACAAATATATTTAGTAAAATGTGTTTGATATTGTTGCAGTGAAGCAGTGATACAAATATATTTAGTAAAATGTGTTTGATATTGTTGAAATGAAGCAGTGATACAAATATATTTAGTAAAATGTGGTTGATATTGTTGCAGTGAAGCAGTGATACAAATATATTTAGTAAAATGTGTTTGATATTGTTGCAGTGAAGCAGTGATACAAATATATTTAGTAAAATGTGTTTGATATTGTTGCAGTGATACAAATATATTTAGTAAAATGTGTTTGATATTGTTGCAGTGAAGCAGTGATACAAATATATTTAGTAAAATGTGGTTGATATTGTTGCAGTGAAGCAGTGATACAAATATATTTAGTAAAATGTGTTTGATATTGTTGCAGTGAAGCAGTGATACAAATATATTTAGTAAAATGTGTTTGATATTGTTGCAGTGAAGCGGTGATACAAATATATTTAGTAAAATGTGGTTGATATTGTTGCAGTGAAGCAGTGATACAAATATATTTAGTAAAATGTGGTTGATATTGTTGCAGTGCAGCAGTGATTTGAATATTAATAACGGTTATTTCTATAATTTGATTACCGTGACTGCGGCAGCCCCTTCTTCCCCAGATCCATCCTCACTCTCTCCCCGACGTGTCTGTAAATCTCCAGCAGACCGTTCATCGCTCCGTCACGAACCTGACCAGAACCAGACACACATTCATGCTGTATCAAAGCTGAGTGCACTGCACTCCATACATCCACATAGTGGCGTGTTAATATGATGAAACACAGTAAACGTTCAGTCACATGTTATATAAGGCAAGGACGTAACCATGTGTTGAACATTGGGGGGACCAGTTTATAATTATATAGTATAAATGTATATATATGCACTGCTTTAATCGACTCATGCACACACTAACTTGTCAACAGGGTCATTCTACAGAAACGTCCACTTTTGGTTTAGCAAGATGTCTTAAAATGTATTTCTTTTTATACATTGACCACATTATTAGATTACCTTTTGACTTTATGAATACATATAAACGACAGCTCTTTTCCACATGTATCATTTTTTGTCACTGGTGTTACCTTCTTTAGTAATATTCAAAGTTTTTATTAAGTATTATTTCTCAATTTTTTTTTCTGCACATGTAGTCAGAGTTACAAAAAATAATGAAGATGCAAGAAATAAGGAGATTATGTTTTATTTATTTAATATGACAGACAAAAACAGTACAGTAACACAAGTGACACATATAAGACCTGATCTTCACTGTTATTATCCATAAGCAAGGTAACACCAGTGACAAGTTTCATGAAAAATACATTTTAATAAAAATATCTGGTTGCAAGGTATCAAATCAGTGGTGTACTCACTAAATCAATTAGTTAAAACCTTTTGTATAATAGTTTTTTACAATTCCCTAACAATAAATAGGTCATACCAGTGACGCCACTAAAAGCTTCATATGAAATCATGAGATAAATGAGAAAGATTATCATAACTGAAAAGAAACAGAGGACTAAACATAGGCATTTTTTCATAGATCTTTAGAAAATAGGAAGGAGGAAGTCACGTGATGTCATCAGTCTGATTTTATTCCAAAATAAAAGTCTTTTGTTAAGCACCAGTGACAACTCCAGGGGACTGTTTTCATGATATATTTTATCATATGTATTTGGCATTTAGTTTTTTTATGCTATTTACATCCTAAATTTAATAGTTATGAATAAACTTTTGTATTTTAAATGGTAGAAAATCTCAAAATAAAGCTCTTTACATGGCTGTAGAGACGAGCAGTTTTGTGGTGCTTGGAATTATATATAATTAATAAAAAATAAATCATAAAATAATGTCACATTGATGGCTCAGGAAGGTGTAATTGTTCAAATAACATGTTTCATTTAAAAATATATAAAAACAATGTAACTCTAATGTGCATTTCAATTGTAATATTTCTGTGAAGTCTATAAATGCTAAATGCATTAAAAGTAATAAAAAGTCTGCTAAATGCATAAATGTAAATGTCTATAGGGACAGAAAAGTGGTCATTTCTGTATAATGACCCAACGCTACCCCGTGACTTTTATTGTAATAAAATGTTTTCATACTGAATCGTTAAATATCTCATCACCGAGGTGTTTTTGAAGTCGGACTATATTCAGTTTCATTGTTTGTAAGGACAGACATAAAGATGCAGATAATTAACACACTCACATTTCATCTCTCTCTCTTTTAACATTTCTATTATAAACAGTTGACTAACATTAAATGATTAGCCCCGCCTTCTTTCATTAATCTGACTGTGAACGCTAAACCCCGCCTACTTTGATTTGATTGGCCAGTTCCATTATTTAGACTTTGCTGAGGCAGAGCACTGAACATGTCACGTTATCATCATTTCTTAGCGCTGAGTAATGGAGGAAACTGAGTATTGGGGGGGGACTTGTCTCAATGTCAATGGTGGTTACAGCCCTGATATAATGGCATTCCCATCACTATACCATGGTAAAGCCACCATACTGTGGATGTCAGCAGCAGTTCCTGTGATGAGCAGCAGGGGGATCCACAGACCATAATACTACAATGTGTTCCCATAACACTACAAACCCAGTTATCTGAGCAGGACCAGAACCTCTCACCCAGTGGTGTAGTGGTGCCTGGAGAAGTGGGTATACTCTTAATTTATGCCCCCAATTTTTTTTTTACGGCCCGGGAAAGGATGACCGACCTGTATCATAAAGAGTGACGCGTAAAACTAGTCTTGCATATTTAGTTCACTCCAAAATGGGCCAGTAATATTTGCACGCTGTCACTTAACTTCTGCTGCTTGATCATTATAAAAAATAATATTATCCACAGAAGAGGTGCAAATTTAGCAATAAATGATTACAATATATATAAACAGACTGCAGCAATTGACTCAAGTAAATGAAATGCTATTTTGTTTAGTTGACTGTTCAGGATTGTGGAGAATTGTGATCTTCTTGAAACAAACAACAAATCTTGATTCTGAGTGTTTACATCTCATTCCTGACCGCATCACTGGATTTTTTTGGGAATATTAGCATTTATTCACATGTGATTGAATTAGTTACTCATATGCTGGACTGTCACGATTTGGCTAGTGCAGGACACTACTGAATGATGCGCATCAGAGGAGATTTAGAAGAGGCTATACGGTATTATAGTGGGTTTTACCTGCGTACACCACTGCTCTCACCTGACTCGCCGGGTCTCCTAACAGATGACAGATATGAGGAACAATCTTGCTGAGGGTTAAACCGTGAGCGCCGTATCTGCAAAACATCAAAACAAACACAATTTTGAATTAAAGTCAATTTGGGGAAGGTTAGGGTTTATATAGTAAATTATTAGTGAAACTAAAACCATCAAATGTACTGTATGCTACCTGAAATAAAATACTAAAAACTATTGAATTATTCATTCATGCATGTATTTATTTATTTATTGAAAATAGTTGTCAATGCAACATTTCTTATTTGAATGTAGTTTACCTAAAACTGAAATAAAAATGTATAAAAACTAATGCTGTCAAATTATTAATCGCATCCAAAATAAACATTTTGTTTGCATAATATATGTGTACTGTGTATATTTATTATGTATCTATAAATACACACACATACAGAATATATTTTGAAAATATTTACATGTCTATATTTACATGAATATAATTTATATTATATATGAATATATTTAAAATATAAACAAAATGTTTTTCTTAAATATATACTGCATGTGTGTGTGTATTCATATATACATAATAAATACACACATTAGTACACAAACATATGCAAACAAAAATATATATTTTGGATGCGATTAATTGTTTGACATAACTAATAAAAAACTGTTTTTAAATACAAAAAATGACAAAAGCACATAAAAAATAAACTTACTAAAACATATATAATTATTTAAAAAAAGAAAGAAATATATATAAAAATTAAAATTGATTCAAAATATGAATAAAAGCCCTCAATGATATTAAAATATAAACAACATGTTTTTCTTAAATATTTACTGCATGTGTGTATTTATATATACATAATAAATACACACATTAGTACACAAACATATGCAAACAAAAATATATATTTTGAATGCGATTAATCGTTTGACAGCACTAATAAAAAAATACTAAAAATGACAAAAGCACATTAAAAAAATTACTAAAACATATATAATTATTTAAAAAACTAATATATATCAAAATGCAAATTGATTCAAAATATGAATAAAAGCCCTCAATGATATTAAAAGAGCAGGTACATACACATTAAGCGTGGAAATCAGACACAAGCAAACAGCTTCTCTGGTCCGGTTGTTTTTGTGTCTGAATCCGGCCAGCATTCGGTCCCAGACATACTGCACACAATAACACTGGCATTAGTTCATCCTCTATGTGTTCCCCATTACTCTGAAGCTCACGCTGTGAGTGCCACCTGCGGGGGGGCCGCTTGGTCCATGACTTTCAACAGAAGAGCCTGCGCTTGATCTCGAACCTGGTCCTTCGAATCGCCCAAACGGTCCATTAAACTGGGCAGAACTGAGAGACATATGAGGAAGATATTAGCATCTAGGAATCAATAAACTCACAAAAATGAGTTTCTGATTAGTGCTCAAATGCATACAACGCACAATATTTGCTTTCAAATGTTACATTTTAATTATTGCATTCTTAAAACATTATTACATTTATCACACGTTATTACATTTCACTTCTAGTTATACCTTGTATAATTTATTATGTGACAAATAAAGAAACCTTGAACCTAAAATATAATTTAAAAATACAATAAATATTAATAATAATAATTATTATTATTATTAAATAATAATTAATATTATTATTAGTACATAATAGTTATTATTCCTGTCGTTAAATACTAATTATTATTACATAATAATAAGTAATATTATTATTATTATAGTAGAAAAATGTTCACCTGTTGCTATTTGTGTTTTGAAGCGTTCCTGTAGTCTGGTCACTAAAGCAGATACTATGTCCATTCCCAGCAGCGCCACCTTAAAAAGAGCACAAATATTCATCAAAATAATTAAACAAAGATATTTCAATAATAATAGCGATAACTTACATTACTAATGACATTCAGTACGATTTAAAAGTCAAAACTGCGTTTCTGTGAGTCAGACTGTGTATGCAAATCCGAGCCGCAAAGGATTGTGGGTAATGTCCGCTAAACTGCGTTTCATTGTCGAATTTCCTCAAGAATCCGTTGAGTTCGCGGTATATGATGATATATTCTGTGAGAGTGGACGGTGTGGAGTCAGAGGAGCTCGGTGTTTGAGCTAAACAGCAGAGTTTGTGGTTCTTCAGAGTCACCGTGGTCGTGAAGAGCAGCAGAACTGCATGAAAGCATTGCGCCGCTGATATAGACTCAACCATCTTTGTCTGGGGGTGGACTGGGCTGCTCTATGAACGTGTAGTGAGAGCATCCCTGCTAACACCTGACCAACACAACTCGCATCACCTGAACTCTTCTGTTTGGGCTATGGTGCAATTTTTGGAACCCATAAACATACTGTAGCAAACAAAAAATAACATAAAAGAAGGTTCCAACGATCTCTAGCGTATATTAAGAGGATGCACTGCACGAGGCTCATGAGCCCCTAGTGGCGGAATTACATGATGCTGATAATTTGGTTTAATTACAACTAAATAATTAATAAAAAAATTACATGTGTAGTTAAATTTAAACATTTATACAAAGAAATGTGACAGATTTATCCAAATGTGAAGTAAACATAAAATCATAAATGTATCAAAAAAATATATTTATGGAAAACCCTGTATTACAAATGTGCTGTATTAATCATATTGTAAATTACAGTAATATTAATTTGTATAATTTGTTGAGAGTAATAACAATAGCTATGTAGATACTACTGAATCTTTAAAACTGATAAAAACATGATTTTAAAGTTGAATGTGCCATTAAATGATTGAAATATTTACTTAAAATCTAAATAATTTAGGTTAAAGAGACAAAAAAAAGAATACTTCACATTTAAACATGATTATGCAATTACATAATGATTAAGAGTTATAAGATTAAACGACATGAAAAATAACTACAATGTTCTTTAAAAAAAAAAATAATCTTAATAAAAATGGAATAACTTAAAAAATTAAAAACTAATTTAAATAAATTGACTATTACTTTATAAAGTGTGCAAATTATTAAATTAAAATGATTAAATTAATTTCAATTTAAGCAATAAATGATTTATTTTTCCCTTTTCAAATTTAACTTTGAATTAATTAATTAATTAAAATATGTCTTTTAAAATGTGGATGACACTTTTGCTAAGATGCAGGGATTTTAAGAATTATTATATTAATGTGATTTTAATACAGTGGCAGCAGCAGTCCCCTCAGTTATATGACCAACAAAATAATATGACAATATATATTGCATAATAATAATAATAATGCATCTTTTCTGATTTCAAGGTCAAAATGAGGAAGAGACAAAGTAACAAAAGAAATTAAAGACTAATTTAATAACAAAAATAGAATAAGTTATGACTAGCATTCAATTAAAATGTTTAAATAAATAATTAAAATTAAAGCAATACAATTTCTGAGTCGGTTTCTTAATTTTAAATACATTTTTAATAAATTTATTATTTTTTTATGTTTATTATTATGTTTTGTTTTCTATGACAGTGACTGTGGCAGTCCTCTCAGTTATATGTTCAACTCAATTATGAACTTTTAAAAGTAATAATATATTAATAAACTCACAAAAATGAGTTTCTGATTAGTGCTCAAATACATACAACACACAATATTTGCTTTCAAATGTTACAAAAACATAAAATATACAAAAATACAATAAATATTAATAATAATTATTATTATTATTAAATAATAATAATTAATATTATTATTAGTACATAATAGTTATTATTCCTGTTGTTAAATACTAATTATTACATAATAATTAGTAATATTAATATTATTATAGTAGAAAAATGTTCACCTGTTGCTATTTGTGTTTTGAAGCGTTCCTGTAGTCTGGTCACTAAAGCAGATACTATGTCCATTCAGCAGCGCCACCTTAAAAGAGCAAACATATTCATCAAAATAATTAAACAAAGATATTTCAATAATAATAGCGATACTTTACTAAATGACATTCAGTACGATTTAAAAGTCATAACTGCGTTTCTGTGAGTCAGACTGTGTATGCAAATCCGAGCCGCAAAGGATTGTGGGTAATGTCGGCTAAACTGCGTTTCATTGTCGAATTTCCTCAAGAATCCGTTGAGTTCGCGGTATATGATGATATATTCTGTGAGAGTGGACGGTGTGGAGTCAGAGGAGCTCGGTGTTTGAGCTGAACAGCAGAGTTTGTGGTTCTTCAGAGTCACCGTGGTCGTGAAGAGCAGCAGGACTGCAGGAAAGCGTTGCGCCGCGGGTATAGACTCAACCATCTTTGTCTGGGGGTGGATTGGGATACTCAATGAACGTGTAGTGAGAGCATCCCTGCTAACACCTGACCAACACATCTCGCATCACCTGAACTCTTCTGTTCGGGCTATGGTGCAATTTTTGGAACCCATAAACATATTGTATCAACACAAGATTAAATATTAGGCATAGACAGCGACCTGTAGTGGTTGTGATTTACATTTAAATAAGAGATTCATTGAGTGGGACTATTGTGTCTCTAGCAGCGCGTGGGATTGTGATTAGTTTAATTACCACTAAATAATTCATTAAAAAAATTACATGTGTATTTAATTTAAACGTTTATACTAAGAAATGTTACAGATGTGAAGTAAACATAAAATCTTAAATGTATTAAAAAAATCTATTATTGGAAAACCCTGAATTAAAAATTTTCTGTATTAATCACATTGTAAATTACAGTAATATTAATTTGTATACTTTGTTGAGAGTAATAACTATAGCTATGTAGATACTACTGGATCTTTAAAACTGATAAAAACATGATTTTAAAGTTACATGTGCCATTAAATGATTGAAATATTTACTTAAAATCTAAATAATTTAGGTTAAAGAGACAAAAAAAGAATACTTCACATTTAAACATGATTATGCAATTACATAATGATCAAGAGTTATACGATTAAACGACATGAAAACTAACTACAATGTTCTTTAAAAAAAAATAATAATCTTAATAAAAATGGAATAACTTAACAAATTTTAAACTAAAATAAATCAACTGCTTACTTTATAAAGTGTGCAAATTATTATTACATTAAAATGATTAAATTAATTAAATTTTAAGCAATAAATGATAGATTTTTCCCTTTTCAAATTTAACTTTGAATTAATTAATTAATTAAAATATGTCTTTTAAAATGTGGATGACACTTTTGCTAAGATGCAGGGATTTTAAGAATTATTATATTAATGTGATTTTAATACAGTGGCAGCAGTCCCCTCAGTTATATGATCAACAAAATAATATTACAATATATATTGCATAATAATAATAGTAATGCATCTTTTCTGATTTCAAGGTCAAAATGAGGAAGAGACAAAGTAACAAAATTAATTAAAGACTAATTTAATAACAAAAATAGAATAAGTTATGACTAGCATTCAATTAAAATGTTTAAATAAATAATTAAAATTAAAGCAATACAATTTCTGAGTCGGTTTCTTAATTTTAAATACATTTTTAATAAATTAATATTTTTTTATGTTTATTATTATGTTTTGTTTTGTTTTCTATGACAGTGACTGTGGAAATCCTCTCAGTTATATGTTCAACTCAATTATGAACTTTTAAAAGTAATAATATATTAATATTTTTAAAAATACATAATTTGAAAAGAACAACATGTACACCCTTTCTTGAAAAAGTTTGGAAATAAAGTGCATTATTTTCTGATATGTCAAAATGAAGAGAAAAAAAAAAAATTTAATTATTTTGTAAAAACAACGAAACTGTTTTGAGATTTGTACAAAAAATTACTGATTGAGAATTTGATTCTTATATTAAGAACTTCAAAAATTAAAATTAAGAATCTAAGCATTTTTGCAGAGACATAAAAAATGACAAATTAATAATTAAATCTTTTGACTGCACACTTTATAGCATGTGCAACACATTATGGCACTGATTTGCATGAAATATTGTTCAGCTGTAATGTGTGCATGTTTTATGAAAGCTGTGCACGAGTGTATGTACTTTATAGAGCTGCATGTTCTCTACACTCAACATACAGCAGATCACACGGCACGCGGGTTTATCAAACATGTGCATGTGTATTATATCTCATGCATGGCTCTGATGCTGTGAGGTAAGTAAGACATCCTCGTTACTGAGGTTGATTACTCTCGCTGTGACTCTGAGCATGCGTGAGGTAAAGTAAGACATCCTCGTTACTGAGAGTGGGGTGATTACTCTCGCTGTGACTCTGAGCATGCGTGAGGTAAAGTAAGGCATCCTCGTTACTGAGAGTGGGGTGATTACTCTCGCTGTGACTCTGAGCATGCGTGAGGTAAAGTAAGACATCCTCGTTAGAGGTGGGGTGATTACTCTCGCTGTGACTCTGAGCATGCGTGAGGTAAAGTAAGGCATCCTCGTTACTGAGAGTGGGGTGATTACTCTCGCTGTGACTCTGAGCATGCGTGAGGTAAAGTAAGGCATCCTCGTTACTGAGAGTGGGGTGATTACTCTCGCTGTGACTCTGAGCATGCGTGAGGTAAAGTAAGGCATCCTCGTTACTGAGAGTGTTGTGATTACTCTCGCTGTGACTCTGAGCATGCGTGAGGTAAAGTAAGACATCCTCGTTACTGAGAGTGGGGTGATTACTCTCGCTGTGACTCTGAGCATGCGTGAGGTAAAGTAAGACATCCTCGTTACTGAGGTGGGGTGATTACTCTCGCTGTGACTCTGAGCATGCGTGAGGTAAAGTAAGACATCCTCGTTACTGAGAGTGGGGTGATTACTCTCGCTGTGACTCTGAGCATGCGTGAGGTAAAGTAAGGCATCCTCGTTACTGAGAGTGGGGTGATTACTCTCGCTGTGACTCTGAGCATGCGTGAGGTAAAGTAAGGCATCCTCGTTACTGAGAGTGGGGTGATTACTCTCGCTGTGACTCTGAGCATGCGTGAGGTAAAGTAAGGCATCCTCGTTACTGAGAGTGGGGTGATTACTCGCTGTGACTCTGAGCATGCGTGAGGTAAAGTAAGACATCCTCGTTACTGAGAGTGGGGTGATTACTCTCGCTGTGACTCTGAGCATGCGTGAGGTAAAGTAAGGCATCCTCGTTACTGAGAGTGTTGTGATTACTCTCGCTGTGACTCTGAGCATGCGTGAGGTAAAGCAAGGCATCCTCGTTACTGAGAGTGGGGTGATTACTCTCGCTGTGACTCTGAGCATGCGTGAGGTAAAGTAAGGCATCCTCGTTACTGAGTGGGGTGATTACTCTCGCTGTGACTCTGAGCATGCGTGAGGTAAAGTAAGGCATCCTCGTTACTGAGAGTGGGGTGATTACTCTCGCTGTGACTCTGAGCATGCGTGAGGTAAAGTAAGGCATCCTCGTTACTGAGAGTGGGGTGATTACTCTCGCTGTGACTCTGAGCATGCGTGAGGTAAAGCAAGGCATCCTCGTTACTGAGAGTGTTGTGATTACTCTCGCTGTGACTCTGAGCATGCGTGAGGTAAAGTAAGGCATCCTCGTTACTGAGAGTGGGGTGATTACTCTCGCTGTGACTCTGAGCATGCGTGAGGTAAAGTAAGGCATCCTCGTTACTGAGAGTGTTGTGATTACTCTCGCTGTGACTCTGATGCGTGAGGTAAAGTAAGGCATCCTCGTTACTGAGAGTGGGGTGATTACTCTCGCTGTGACTCTGAGCATGCGTGAGGTAAAGTAAGGCATCCCGGCTGTCCTCGTTACTGAGAGTGGGGTGATTATTCTCGCTGGAGTCTCTGGGTTTCCAGGCCAGCCGTGAGACGAGCGCTCTGATTAGCTGATGAGGCTCAGCCGTTTCTGAGTGAAGAAAACATGCATGCTCATACTGCATCGACTGCTCAAACTGACCTTCTGTCCATTATAATAACAATACGATCGATTATCGGTTAGACTTTGCTTATTAAACTGTGTATAAATTACTCATACGACTCTGAGAGCGTCAGTACAGTGAACTGATACAGCGGCACTGCTAATGAAAACACATCATGACAAACTGAACTACATTCACTGGAGCTGATGCAGGACACACCACACACACACACACACACACAGAGAGATAGAGACACACACACACACACACACAGAGATAGAGACACACACACACACAGAGATAGACACACACACACACACACAGATAGAGAGAGAGAGAGAGAGAGAGAGAGAGAGACACACACACACAGAGACACACACACACACACACACACACACACAGAGATAGACACACACACACACACACACACACACACACACACACACCACTGAAACTCCTCCTTCTATTCCATGCAGAGGAAAGCATTAGATAAGCGTGCGGTTCTTCATTCGTCACACACATGAGCTCTGAGAGGAGGAAAGCTGTGAGAAACGAGAAGCACAGAAGAGCGCTTTCCCATCAAAATAAAAGTTTGCAAATCAAAAAACACCCATAAATATTACTTTTGTCATTTTAGTTGCACAACAATCATATAATTATTATAATATTATTTTGTAATAATAAAACTGACATAACATTATATGTTATTATTATTATAACCATATTCATATAAGCACAACATTTTTTATGAAAAACGAGCAGCACAAACCTGGATTGAATTTTTTTTAAAATCACAATTAGAATTTTAAGTTTCAAATTTCATTTATTGCTATTGTACAGTAGAAATGGCATAGTTTTACTATATTATATAATACAGTTTTGCAATATTTTTCTTAAAAATTATATTTTAAATTTTACAGTGAAATATTTAAATAGTTATAATTCATATTTTGCTTTCACTTAGTCATTTCTATATTTTAATTCAGTAATAATAATAACTATAACAATTATTACTTCTACTATTATTATAGCCATTCTCAAATATAAGCACACCAGCAGCAAACATGGATGTTTTTAAATCGCATTTTAAAATCACAATCACAACTTTCATCAGTGAAAAAAAAAAATTATAATATCATTTTTGCAGTCCTAATTTTCACACTATTAAATTTAATTTGCAGGATGCTCATTTTAAGAGGCAATGTGTGGTGGGTTTTTTTCTACTAGTTGTGTTTGATTTTCTGGATATTTGTTTATTTAAATTTTGCTAATAAAATATGCGATCGCTGAAGGTGACGCCGCTCTGGAATACCAAGCATGTGGAGACTCATTAAACATGCTAATGATGGAGCTGCGCTGAATATTTCATCCCATCTGATCAATGCAGCGCACGAGACGAGAGACACATGATGATGGTAAAGTGAGAAACGGTATACACCTGCTGGACAGAAAACATCAGACCGGAAGAACTATAAACTCTGATCACATTATCTCAGAGCCAGTACAGTATGTGTAATCGACCGGACAGTAAGCCACTGTTATGAGTATAACTCTGAGTTTTGAGTGCACAGATGTCACGAGCATCTGTTTATGGACGTGTCATGAGTGAAATCTAGCAGCAGATGTTCAGAGAAAACATCAGAAAAACAGCTGCAAACTCAGATGCTGAATAACGATTCATTTACAGATTTAAATATGAGTTATGCCACAGAAATCCCTGCAAAAACTGCACAATTCATGTGTACAATATGAAAAACTCCCTGTTATTGATGCTTAAACTGCTCAAAATCATTTTCAGTAATCGAAATAAAGCTGAAACAGAATAAAACATAAACATGATGAGATGAAAAACTTACTGTAGAACTAATATAAATGTAAAAAAATATTTTAAGAAATAACTTCAAGAACTGAAATTGCTAAAACTGAAATTAAATAAATGAAAGCTAAAAATAAAAACAATTTAAAAATACAAATGCGTTTTAGTAATCGAAATAAAGCTGCAATAAAATGAAACAAATATCAGATATTATATATGAAATATTAATATTATAAACAAATAAAGTAAACTAAAAAAAAACCTTGAAGGCCCAGTTCGACGCTGGATTTGCACATCGTTTGATACTGAAAGATGCTATAAAAGATCCCGGTCATGATTCAGAACTGCACACGGTCAGTGAAACGGCATCAAATGTATGTGTTTGCTGGTGATCGCGCTCTTTAGCTCCGCCCACGGCGCCTCCAGCAGCTCGGCTTTTTCCGGAAAGAATCGTAAAGCTGTATCTTTCTTTTATAAATATGATAAAACTAAAGATTTTTTGGAGATATGAAGGATGCAGTACTAGGTACTCAAGATTAACATGAGATTGGGTGAAACTGTGTGTTATGCCCTCTTTAATGCTGGTATGTTTCATCTTTTGTCTTCTCCAGATGATAACTGATGGACTGTGGATTATTGTGATGTTTTTATCAGACTCTCATTCTGACGGCACCCATTCACTGCAGAGCATGCATTGACTCTCATTCTGACGGCACCCATTCACTGCAGAGCATCCATTGACTCTCATTCTGACGGCACCCATTCACTGCAGAGCATGCATTGACTCTCATTCTGACGGCACCCATTCACTGCAGAGCATCCACTGACTCTCATTCTGACGGCACCCATTCACTGCAGAGCATCCATTGACTCTCATTCTGACGGCACCCATTCACTGCAGAGCATCCATTGACTCTCATTCTGACGGCACCCATTCACTGCAGAGCATGCATTGACTCTCATTCTGACGGCACCCATTCACTGCAGAGCATCCATTGACTCTCATTCTGACGGCACCCATTCACTGCAGAGCATCCACTGACTCTCATTCTGACAGCACCCATTCACTGCAGAGCATGCATTGACTCTCATTCTGACGGCACCCATTCACTGCAGAGCATGCATTGCTGAGACACTGATGCATTTCTCCAAACCTGATGCAGAAATAAACTCATCTACACCTTGGATGACCCGAAGGCGAGTGCGTTTTCATTTTTGAGTGAACTAAAGCGATTCTTACAAACTCTCTCACCTTGAAATTGCTGGCATTGACCCATGAGGTGGCCAGACTGTCCACCATCCGGTCCAGCATGCTCTGATCGTGTTCCAGGTCATGTGACTTCTGTCTGTCCAGGATGTAGTCGATGATTTCCGGCCCCACTTGGAAGCGACGTCCAACCTCCTTCTGCATGACCTGCGCCACTATGTGCTCCATGTTGGGCTCCATGACTCTGGACCACGGCTCAGGACAACACTAATACTGGCCAGAAATCAGTTTTAGATCGTGTTAATCTAAAAACTGAATCCTGAAGGGATGGCAGTATGAATGCAGGATTGTGAACATGTGTCGACTGAATAATATTATAATCCACAGATCAAACACTGCTGGAGTAAATCAGTCAAACGGCCAATCCATCACTGTATGTCCTGCAATGCAAGTCAAAATATTACAGATCAGCCTCAGCGGAGGAATGATCTTCATCTCTCCATCATTATATGTGTGGATCATTCACATCTCATCTTACTGAGACGTGTTATTGGAGATATAGAGCTGATATTTAGATTATTTTATGTCAATATCTGCTCTAAAGATCTCATTGATTTACAAGCATCTGAACTCCATCATAGAAATATCAGCATCTGCAGCAAATTCATATTTTTGCTTGGTTGAAGCTATGAATAAATGAGCCGTTTCATATCATCACTATATTAGAATATAAGAGCCATAAACGCCTGATGAATCAAATATGATACTCAACAAAAATCCCATTTTTTATTTTACATTATACTGTATCTAAAGACTCAACAAACTACATCCTTTAAATATACAGGTTTTGCAAGGTTACTAGAATAACCTAATGTTTGGTCATCGTCCCTATAATGTCTCAATATTTCAAATAATCATCTACTTATATGTAAACACACAATATTACTTATATTACAATATAGCACTGTGGCAGTATCAGATGATAATAGCATGGTGCTTTATACTATGACGCTTTCTGAATACTCAAATACCACAGTAAAGCAGGCCATAATAATAAACAAGGTATTAACATAGTACTTCGTTAAAAATCCAAAGATGACGTAATCATCATGTGTCGCGTGAGAACGGTCATGTCGTCTGTTTTTGAGGACATTAGCAGTGACTTTAGCCGTGTTTAGTTTGATGAGAGCAGTTGTTCAGCAGCTGTCTGCCTAACAGATCTGACTGTAAACAGGGCTACATGCTACACAAACCCCGGGTCTTTCAGGGGAACCCCGACCAGTATCACGCGATGAAACCCCGATCAAACGGAGCGTCGCGGTGTTAATAGCGCGCGAGCCGCACGAGGCCCGACAACTCTGTTTACAAACGCGCGCGCGACCGCATATCTCAAAACCCGTGGTTTAACATAGAAAAGCTTCGTATGCATGTTTACCTACACCCAAAATATAATTAACTGCTGTTTATTTACCCTGTTTCAATATCGAAACATCTTTAAAGCGATACTAATTTAACAGCTAAATATTAATATTTGTTTCAGAGAATAAGTACACGTTTTAAAAAAAAAAAAAAAAAAATAAGTACACGTTTATTGACTTATTTTTTTTTACTATTTATGTTTTTAAAAACCGTGACAATTTGCCAGTAAAAACGTAAAAGTTTAGTTTTAATAACATTTTGCTATTTTTACTATTTATACAATTATATTTTGCATATCTCTACATCATTAAAAAAAAGTTCCTTTTTGTCATACATGCATGTAAATACCATGAAATATAATCATCTAGTTGCATGTGCATTAGTGCACAGTTATATCAACTATTCCTGTAAACTATAATCTAAGATCTCAATCTAGATTGTAGTACATCTAACTGTCGTTTCACAACGGTTTGCAAAAAAAATTAAAATGAATACAATCCATGCAACTGAAGAAATAATGATCGATATGGACACTGTGAACACTGTACATGATGCAGCTACTCTCATGCATGAAAATGCATCCCGTTATGCACAAACTGTTTTGATTGACAGCGCGCGCGAAGCCCAGCCACAGCAAGAGTCCGAACACACTCGTGATGCGCTGGAGGTAAAGCTCGATTATAACGGACGTACCTGGCTACATACGAACCGTTTCCCGTGGGTAGATCCTCAGCTGATCTTTGGGAAGGAAACGGCAGAGATCTCCGCCCATTGTGCGGCTTCAGACATGATGGCACTGCGCATGCGCAGATGAAGCGCGCCCTCTACCGTCTGTTCAGATCAGCGCAGTTATTATAGAGCAGATCGCGCGCCATCTGCTGTCCGGTCAAATTAGTTTAACACATAATACATTTGACACATCCTGCTCTTATGTTTTATGAATTGTTAAACTTCCATTAAAAATAAAAAATAAACGTTAAAATAATAAACCCGCTAATGGTAACGATTAAACATTCTTCCAGTAACGTTACAAGATTGTTCGTTACAAGTTATTTTATTCTCAAAACGTTATTTATGCATTGTTTATGTCACTTTTTTCGGACATGTGTCTAAGGTTTTTAAATGTTTCTAGACCCCTTCTTTCAGAACGTTCAGAGAACATTTAAAAGTAACGTTCACATAATATTAGCAATGAATATTCCGTTAATGTTCGAAAGAACACGTGTTTTAAATCATTTCAAAACACTTTTAGAATGTTCAGAGAAGTTTTCATAACTTCATGGATATGCAGGGCCAAATTACTCATTCAATAAATGTTGAAATATATAAATAAATCGTTAAATCATAAATAGATATGTATTTTTATACCCATTCATTAATTTATTAAATACTTGTATTTATTTTGATATTTATAAAATCATTCATGCATTTAAATAAATACATATTTGTATTGTTTAAAATATTTTATGCATTTAAATATTTAATTATGTATTTAACGATTTGTATTCATACATTTCAGCATTTCTTTGATGATTTAATATTGAGTAATTTGTCCCTCCATAGTATAGTATCGTCAGCACACTAATTGGTTTATTTTGACCAGGCATATCATGTTATTTAATGAAGTGTTGAAAGATTAATGCAGCGCTAAACCTGTTCCTCGAGCTCGCGCGGTAACTCCTCCCATCATATAATCACGTGCCGAATCCATCATCTCAGAGCGCGACGCGAACCGAAACACTTTCACACCGAACGGTCACCTATGAAACTAGTAGCCTTATATTACATCTGCAACTGAAATCGCTGTAGAAAGTGAGAGAACATGAACCCGTGCGACTTCCGGAAGTGATTGTAACTCCTGCTGCTCGCGCTCAGGTGAGTCTGTCTTCAGTCCGCAGTAAACAGCTTTAACAACATATTCTGAAATTACTTCAATAACTAAACAGGTCAAGTATTGTATTATTAGTAGTATTTATTATACTAATTCTTGTACTTATAATATAAAAAGTACAAATATTTACATTTATGCATTTAGCATATTATATATATTTGTATTTTTATATTATAAGTGCACGAATTAGTATAATAAATGTTGTCTTATGTAAGCCCTTTCTACAAACCTCTGTTAAACCATCTCGTTGTAATACTGTAGCCAATGCTTAATGTGCATGATGTTTAATTTGTCTTTTTTTATTTTGTTTATATATATATATATATATATATATATATATATATATATATATATATA
>CM050431.1:24879539-24940056 GCA_027564155.1 Gymnocypris eckloni scoliostomus
AGCTCAAAACATAAAGAAGAAAATAAATATATGCACAGATGATTTGTTTACAATATCTATAACATGCGTTGAACTATAATCAGCTTCTTTTGCCAGACACTCATGGCCCACGGCAGCGATCAGTACACGTCTCTGAACTATCCCGAGGAGAATGACGAAACCAGGAGTGAAGACTTTGAGTCCGACCGTTCCTCAACCGTCCCACAACCTGCACAGATCATCCTCCAGCACAACATGGGGAGCTACGCCCACCAGACGCCCTTCCCCAGCTGGGACGGTCCAGTCAGGCCGGGTTCTCCTCACAGCCTGCCCTCCTGCCTCCCGTCTGCCGTCTACCACACGCTCTCGGAGGAGGGCTCGTTTTTCCCCAGCAGGCCTCACTCTCTGCCGAGTCCGGAGAGTCTGGAGTATCCCAGATCTCTGCGTTCCTGTCCTCCGTCCACGGACATGTACCACCATCCCTCGCCCTCGTACCCCCCGTGCTGCGGTCAGTTCGGTCCACCGCCGCATCCCATGATTCCCGTCCATCACTGCAGCTCCGGACATCAGCCGCTCTACAGACCCTCAGGTGTGTTACGTACAAAAGGTGTTTTGGGTTATTCATATTTTAGTTTTGAGAGTCCCCAACAAAAGGTCAAAAAACACTTTCATTGTCTTATAATATGCATTTATTTCTATATTATTTGCTCAACGACTCCCAAACAACGATTAATGTTTTCCAAACCCCTCCTCTGCGTGACGCTAATCTGTGCTGATTGGTCGATTTCATTTAAAGCAGTGTTTGTAGCAGTGCTGCTTTGTTTACAGCGTTACCGGGGAAACAGCTATTTTTAACGCTCCAAAAGCGGCACCTAGTGGTGAAGAATGAATTTGCATATTCATTCAGACCAACAAGTGGGCGGGGTTATGCTAATGTCTGATGTTGAGGTCAAACAGGGATTGGATTTAAAAATGACTCTTTCTTTTGAGAGACTATAAACTTTATACACGTAGCACTTTCAGATTTAACACTTTACAGGAAGTTTTCATTCACTTAGAGCTGTTACACACGTATGAAATATCATTTTCAAAAATCCATACTAGAGGCACTTTAATGTAACTTCCCAGCTTTTCTAACGTTCCCGTTATGTTATTAAAACGTTATTTCTGAACATTCTAGAGATCTAGTTTTTTAAATGCATTAAACACATTACGAAGCCCGTATTTATAACATTAATTCTTAAGGTATTATAATGAATACATAATGCATTATAAAAAACCTGTATAATATTGTATCATCTCATGAATATTCATAAGAACAGTTTTAATATGTTATATACTTGTTTGTGGTTATAGCTTCTACAAGCATGATGATTTATAACACAATGAACATGATCCATCTGCTTAAATTACAATAAATATAATATAATCCATTGTAATTTAAGCAAATAAAGTAATAATGTTTTGGTAACACTTTCTATGAAGCTTACACAGACACACACACACACACACACACACACACACACACACACACATAAAAATAGAATGTGTAATATGACACATTTGCTTTGAACTATTTTGTGTGTGTGTGTGTGTGTGTGTGTGTGTGTGTGTGTGTGTATACGCGCGCGTGTGTGTGTGTGTGTGTGTGTACACGCGTGTGTGTGTGTGTGTGCGCGCATAAGCTTCATAAAAGCTTAATTTAGTGTTACCAAAACATTTTTTGTAAGTTATATGAGTGTTAATGAAACATGAACACCTTAAAGAGGCGAATTACAAGATAATTAGAGGGAGGGACCCACCGACCAAACTTGCATATTAAACAAACAAATCAAAACACCAAATTTGAGGGATCAGGAAAAGTTATTTACTTAAACGAAACACATCTAAAGAAATCCAAAAATAGGAAACAAGAAAAAATACACACTACCACAATCCTAGCATTGACGTTCAGCAATGCAGATGAAAAGAAATCAAACCTTGTATGACCATTGTCATGTAGTTTGTGGAGTAATCTCTAGGAGTTATTAATTAGAGTCAATTGTCCCGTGCAGTGATGAAGTGTCCAGTGATTGAAATAATCCAAAGAAACAGTTCAAAATGAATCCCAACCTCCAAATACTGAACACACAGGGTCCAGGCACAACAGCAGCACAGAATACACAAAGTCCTTCTACAAACAAAGCATATAAACTAACATTAGCATGCCATTTAAAAGCCAACATGATTGACACAATACAGCTTGTCCATGAGCAAACCCAATTTAACATAGCTCAGAAAAAAGCGCCACTTACTTGATTGAGCTTAAAACCCCAGTTTCTCAATCTGGACTCTGTGTATCTTGGGTGAACCATGAGAGACAAACCATGCTTCCCTTCACCAAACCATACTAAGTTCTTCTTCTTCTTCTTAAAATGTATTGGCGGTTGACAAACAACAAAATAGTGTATTTCCGCCACCAACTGGTATGGAGTGTGGATCAAAATGACTTACTACGTTCCCCCCTTTTCTTTTTTTTTTTTTTATATTCTCTTCCACAAATTTGTTATTTTAAGGTACTGAAAAATAAAACCATAGCATTAATTTATCGAGTCATTTTGTAATATATCTCTAAGTTTAAATTGCATTTTTATTTTTTCTATATTTTGCATTAGAATCCTTCTTTCAGTTTCGTATTTCTGACAGTACAAAATAACATGTTCCACTGATTCTTCTTGCCCACAAAATTCACACCTTCCCGTATCATGTTTACCCATTTTATAAAGTGTACTATTTAATCTTGTGTGTCCAAATCTCATCCTTGATATTACTATTTCATCTCTTCTGTTTTTCCCTGCACTTCTCATCTCTCCCACTTTCCTTTGAATTCTGTAAAACCATCGACCTTTTTTCTCCTTATCCCATTGTTTTTGCCACCTTTCCTTCAGCCTTTTCTTAATAATACTCTTGATTTCACTCTTACTTAGATTAACAATTACATTAATGTCGTTGTTCTTTACTGCTGCTTTTGCTTCTTTATCTGCAGTTTCATTTCCTTGGATACCAATATGTGCAGGCACTAAGTTCTTCTCCCCTCTTAGGCTATGTTCACACTTGGCGTCTTTTTTGACTAGAAAAAGTTGACAAGAGCGCTTTTTGAATGAAAAACAAAGCTGGCAGCGTCTGTTACAAATAGCAGCCGAGAGCGTCTTTTGTTGCCATAGCAACAGCTGCAACAGTAGCCTAGCGCTGTGTGCTGCAGAAATGTCAAGAAAAAGTACAAAGTTGGCTCTTGCGTTGGCTTTTGAAGTTAACGGGAAATAAAATGTCAATTCACAACGACGTCTATCTACCGGCACCTTCTCCATTTTTTTCTTGTTGTTATGGAAACGACAGATCTCGCTACTCGCTTGTCATTGGTCAGCTGTCAAAAAGGCGCTTGATGTAGGGCGTTTTTTTCAGAAAAGTTGAACTCGAAAAACGCTCAGAGCTGCAGAAAAATACGCCGGCGGTGGCGTTTTAAAAAGCGCTCAGGACTTTTTTGAAAACACGGTTTACTCCATAGGATTATAATGTAAAACAGACGCCGGCAGCTTCAAAAAAGACGCCAAGTGTGAACACCGCCTTACCTGGCTAAATATAGAGGAGCAGGCTACCTAGTTCCCCTAGAGCATGGTAGTAGTATGACATGCAAAACCAACAAAAAAACATGATAACCAAACTCTGGGTGGTTACAAACATTAAATTGTATCATTTTGCTAACTTTATGAGAAGATTACTTTTGAATGCTACTCTGAACGTTCTAATAATAACATTAAAAAAATAATAACGTTTCAGAAATAGAATGTTCCATAAACAAAGTGTATATAATGTTTTTGTGCTTATGTTTTGAGAACATTATTAAAGACCAGGGGCCGGATTCACAAAAGATTCTTAAGAATACATTTCTTTTTCTTCTTATATTTAACTTAAGAAAAACGTTAAGAATATTCTTAAAACAAAGAATTTAAATTCTTTAAATTAAGATGTTCTTAAGAATATATTTGAGAAATTATTAAGAATTATTCTAGAATTGCTCTTAAGAACATTCTTACGAACCTCATGTAATTTATCTTAAGAAATGTCTAAACTTATTTCTTAAGAAGATTTTGGTGAATCCTTTGAACAAACACTCTTTTAACGTTTGAGAAAACCTTATCAGGACGTGGGCGAAGTTCTGAGAACATTCCTTTGAGCTGGTTTTGATCAATTGATTAAAGTGAAAGTGAAGATATCTGTAATAATAATGTCACAAAAGATTTCTATTTCAGATTCTTTTGAACTTTCGATTCATCAAAGTATCCTGAAAAATCAAATGTATCACGGTTTACACGAAAATATGAAGAGCACAGCTGTTTTAAACATTGATAATAATCAGAAATGTTTCTTGTGCATATTATTATTATTATGATTTCTGAAGATCATGTGACACTGAAGACTGGAGTAATGATGCTGAAAATACAGCTTTGATCACAGAAATAAATGACAGTTTAACAGATATTCACATAGAAAACAATGTATTTATTTTTACTGTATTTTATGATCAAATAAATGCAGTCTTGTTGAACAGAAGAGACTTCTTTAAAAATATAAATAAATATATTTCTGACCCCAAACATTTGAACACTAATGTACATCAGGAAAATTATATTTTAATTCTTAAAAATAAAGGTGTAAAGGCAGCAGTTTAGTTTCATCAAATATCCCTCTTTTCACCATTTTTAGTTATATAGGGTTCTTGTTAAAATCCTCTAAATGTGGCCTAATGGAAAATATAGGTTCTTCAGATGAGCATCTGAAAATTATAAACTAAAGAAAACAAAAAACTATTGAATAAAAAGTGTTTAAAAGCACGCTTCTATAAGATCAGGCTGTAGAATGTTTGATTCTGATTTAGAGAAATAAATAATAGATATGTCCCATAATTTATTTTCTTTTTTTACACAGAAGATCTTAAGCCAAAAGAGACAAAAACAACACTAAATAAAACACTAAATGAGAAATTGTCATGCTGCATTTGGTCAATGACAATCTAAACATAGTCACTTTCAATTCAAGACAAGCAATTATACAAAAGCAGCCAGGATATCAACTTGTTTCACAGAAGAGTCACAAACTCCCAGAATCACTGCTAGATATGTGCTTATTATATATTCTGAATCTGCATTATTGTGTTCATTCACAGGCCCGATGCAGTACAGACAAATGGACACACGCTTCTCTGAAAAGTGAGTCCCGTAGCGTCATATTACACCAACTGGAGCTCAGTTATGCTCCAGAAACAAAAGATGTTAAATCAGAATGAAAGAACAGTTTAACAGTCTCTGATCTGCTCATGCGTTTCTGTGCGTGTGTGTCTTCAGTGGAAATGCACCTGTGAACTCCAGACAGGCCAGTCAGTGTATCACACACCTGCCACAGGAACAGAGTGAGTACTACTTCCTGTCTGCATCTCGACACGACCCAATCACAGGCCCAGAAATCTGCTTTTACATTAAGGTGCAATATTTGCCCCCAGGGTTGGGGAAAGTTACTTTTAAAAGTAATGCGTTACAATATTGCGCTACTCCCTAAAAAAGTAACTAATTACGTTACTTAGTTACTTTTTATGGAAAGTAGTGCGTTACAATATTGCGTTACTCTCTAGAAAAGTAACTAATTACGTTACTTTTTATGGAAAGTAATGCGTTACAATATTGCGTTACTCCCTAGAAAAGTAACTTATTACGTTACTTAGTTACTTTTTATGGAAAGTAATGCGTTACAATATTGCGTTACTCTCTAGAAAAGTAACTAATTACGTTACTTAGTTACTTTTTATGGAAAGTAATGCGTTACAATATTACGTTACTCTCTAGAAAAGTAACTAATTATGTTACTTAGTTACTTTTTATGGAAAGTAATGCGTTACAATATTGCGTTACTCTCTAGAAAAGTAACTAATTACGTTACTTAGTTACTTTTTATGGAAAGTAATGCGTTACAATATTGCGTTACTCTCTAGAAAAGTAACTAATTATGTTACTTAGTTACTTTTTATGGAAAGTAATGCGTTACAATATTGCGTTACTCTCTAGAAAAGTAACTAATTACGTTACTTAGTTACTTTTTATGGAATGTAATGCGTTACAATAATGCGTTACTCTCTAGAAAAGCAACTAATTACGTTACTTAGTTGCTTTTTATGGAAAGTAATGCATTACAATATTGCGTTACTCTATAGAAAAGTAACTAATTACGTTACTTAGTTACTTTTTATGGAATGTAATGCGTTACAATAATGCGTTACTCTCTAGAAAAGGAACTAATTACGTTACTTAGTTACTTTTTATGGAAAGTAATGCATTACAATATTACGTTACTCTCTAGAAAAGTAACTAATTATGTTACTTAGTTACTTTTTATGGAAAGTAATGTGTTACAATATTGCGTTACTCCCTAGAAAAGTAACTAATTACGTTACTTAGTAACTTTTTATGGAAAGTAATGCATTACAATATTACGTTACTCTCTAGAAAAGTAACTAATTACGTTACTTAGTTACTTTTTGTGGAAAGTAATGCGTTACAATATTGCGTTACTCTCTAGAAAAGCAACTAATTATGTTACTTAGTTACTTTTTATGGAATGTAATGCATTACAATATTGCGTTACTCTCTAAAAAAGTAACTAATTACATTACTTAGTTACTTTTTATGGAAAGTAATGCGTTACAATATTGCATTACTCCCTAGAAAAGTAACTAATTACGTTACTTAGTTACTTTTTATGGAATGTAATGCGTTACAATAATGCGTTACTCTCTAAAAAAGTAACTAATTACGTACTTAGTTACTTTTTATGGAAAGTAATGCATTACAATATTACGTTACTCTCTAGAAAAGTAACTAATTACGTTTACTACTTTTTAAATATGAGCAGGGCTTGATTGTTTGTTTTTAATACAAGAAGTTATATTTATAGCAAATATAAAAGCCCTTCACACCAAAAAAGTGTAATGAATAAACCTCAGAATGAAGGACGAGTAAATCACGTCTGTACAGAAGAACACAGAAGAAGTTCAACACTCTTCAGCAATAAAACACAATTGTTAGTTTATCTAAAGTCATTTTTGCTTATTAGAATGATTGAACTGGATCATCAAAGTTACTTGTAATGCGTTACCCCTCGCGACACTGTTTGCCCCTGGTGTTGATTTGACATTCCTAAAGACAACATTTAACCAATTCATTAATCAGTCAGAATACTTTAAGCTGTTACAAAAAAACAATTGTATATAAATTATAGGCTGCATTTAAAACACAGAGACTTATTTTAGGGTAGGAATGCAATATTGTGACTAAAATCATTATTGTCGATTATTGCTCTTGATATTATAAGTGATTATTAATGTTGATTAATAGAATATATAAAACATTTTGTCACGTCCTATTCTCACTACACAGACAAACATGTCGACGTTAGTCTAATCTAACGAAAGCTATGCAGAAATCTCCCGTTATAATCACTGAAGCTGCTAAATTAATCTGCATTTCACTGTTAACGATTAGAAAATGGACAAACGAGCAGAATTCAGTCTCTCTTCACAACACAGCGGTTTCAGCGAAACGCCTCTGATTGGTCCACAGCATTCACCAGCTCAACGGAAACACGTGTGATTGTGTGTAATATTGAAAAAAATCAATAAAACGTGCAAACGCCGAGGATTGACACTCTCCATTCATTTTTCATTTTAATCATGGTATATATTAATATGCACAAAAATAAATTGTGCGCGCAAATATTTAATGCATATTATTATTAATAATAATTATTAGCTGTGATAGATTAGAATATATAGCACACAAATTTAAAATGCAATAAAATAATAATTATTATTATTAATACAAAATCCAATAAAGTTTAGTGTGAGCATGCAATGTGATATTTTAATAAGCATAAACTAAATTAAACACACAAATACAGAATTGAATAAAATAATAATAATAATTTCAATAGAGTTTAGTGTAACCATGCAATATTTTAATAAGAACAAAAATAAATTGCGCGCACAAATATTTAATGCATATTATTATTTATAATAATTATTAGCTGTAATATATTTAATTTTCATAAAAATATATAGCACACAAATTTCAAATGCAATAAAATAATTATTATTATTATTATTGTTATTATTAATACAACATCCAATAAAGTTTAGTGTGAGCATGCAATGTGATATTTTAATAAGCATAAACTAAATTAAACACACAAATACAGAATTTAATAAAATAATAATAATAATTCCAATAGAGTTTAGTGTAACCATGCAATATTTTAATAAGCACAAAAATAAATTGTGCGCACAAATATTGAATGCATATTATTATTTATAATAATTATTAGCTGTGATATATTTAATTTTCATAAAAATATATAGCACACAAATTTCAAATGCAATAAAATAATAATAATAGTAATTTTTATTATTGTTATTATAATAAAAAAATCCAATAAATTTTAGTGTGAGCTATCTGAGCATGCAATGTGATATTTTAATAAGTATTTAAAAAATTTAACACACAAATACAGAATTTAATAAAATAATAATAATAATTCCAATAGAGTTTAGTGTAACCATGAAATATTTTAATAAGCGCAAAAATAAATTGCACGCTCAAATATTGAATGCATATTATCATTAATAATAATTATTAGCTGTGATATATTTAATTTTCATAAAAATATATAGCACACAAATTTCAAATGCAATAAAATAATAATTATTATTGTAACTATTAATAAAAAAAATCAATAAAGTTTAGTGTGAGCATGCAATGTGATATTTTAATAAGCATAAAAAAGCATTGCACACACAAATACAGAATTTAATAAAATAATAATAATAAGTCCATTAGAGTTTAGTGTAACCATGAAATATTTTAATAAGCGCAAAAATAAATTGCACGCTCAAATATTGAATGCATATTATTATTTATAATAATTATTAGCTGTGATAGATTTAATTTTTTATAAAAATATATTGCACACAAATTTTAAATGCAATAATATAATAATTATTATTATTAATTAAAAATCCAATAAAGTTTAGTGTGAGCATGCAATATTTTACTTATTATAAAAAAGCATTGCATAAAAAATAAAAAAAATCCAATAGAGTTTAGTGTATCTATGCAGTATTAATAAGCACAAAAATTTATTGCATGCACACATATTGAATGCATATTATTATTATTATTAATTATTAGCTGTGATAGATTTTTTTTAAATAATGAATTGAATTAGTGGAGTATAGCAGTTATTATAAGGTCTATTCATGCCAGAGGGAAAGTCGAGTGCAAGGTTTCATACGCGTTTGGTTCGTGTCTTTCTCTCCACACAGGGAAGGTGTTTGTCACGTACGAGGCTGACACCGAAGAGCATTTGAAGGAGATCATTAAGTTTGGGTCTCTGCTGAGGAACAACGGCTTTGACACGCATGTACAGATCAGTTAACAGCTTCCGGTTTAATCCAGCTGTAGTCTGTGGATTTGGACTCATTCTTGCTTCTTTGTGCACAGATTGATGTTTTCGAGCAGCAGCTGAACAGCATCAGTAAGATCGACTGCATGGAGCGATATCTCAACGAGGTGAACCTGCAGAGACAGGAAGTGATGTCATCATCATCATCTAAACACCTGGAGTCACAGCATCTCTCTGTCTCTCTCTCTGCAGAAAGATTACCTGATCATCATCATCATCAGCCTGAGGTATTACGAGACCGTCTCAGGAGTTAATACGAGTGTGGAGGGCGACGAGAGAACCTCAAACACGGTGTACATCCACAAACAGGTCCCAAAATAACCCTCACTTACTATTACTATTCACTGTACTTCTGCTGATTCCAATAGAGTTTGGCAAATACTGAATGGATTCTATAAGAATAATAATTCATATTTCCAGTAGTTTAGTGTGAGCATGTAATGTTATATGTGACCCTGGAGCACAAAACCAGTCATAATTGTGAAAGTGAGATTTATGCATAATCTGAAACCTGAATAAATAATCTTTCCATTGATGTATGGTTTGTTATGATTGGAAAAAAATTTAAATATTGAGAAAATCATCTTTAAAGTTGTTCAAATGAAGTTCCTAGCAATGCATATTAATAATCAATAATTAAGTTTTGATATATTTACGGTACTAAATATCTTCATGGAACATGATCTTAATATCATAATGATTTTTGGCATAAAAGAAAAATTATAATTTTGACCCATACAGTGTATTTTTGGCTATTATTACAAATATAGCTGTGTTATTATGACTGCTTCTGTGCTCCAGGGACACATATATTAATAAGCACAAAAATGCAATGCACATGAAAATATCAAATGCATTGATATAACAATTATTTGTATTATTGTTGTTGTTATTATTTTCATAAATTAATAATAATACTTTTGATGAATCCAATAGAGTTTGAATTCATTAAAACAACAATAATACTAATAATACATTATTATTAATAATACTTTTGCTAATTCCAATATAATTTAGCATGGGTGAGCAATGTGATATTTTAATAAGCATGAAAATGCATTGCACACACAAATATCAAATGCAATAAAATAACAACTTAACAACTTATTATTATGAATACTTTTTCTAATTCCAATAGTTTACTGTGAGCATGCAATTAGAAATTAGAAATAAATTGCATGCACAAATAATGAATGCATTAAAATAATAGCAAGTAATATTAGCAGTAGGAGTAATAATAATAACACTTTTTATTAAATTAAACAATTTTAATGAAGTTGCTCATACGTTTTGAATTAAATCATTCTTGAATGAAATATCTCACCGATGCATTCTGGGATTGTGTGATATAACAGCGAGTGTTCGGTTAAGAGTGTGTTAACTTCTCGTGTATATAGTTGTGTAGCACTGCTGATGTGTTCTGGGATTGTGTGATATAACAGCGAGGGTTCGGTTAAGAGTGTGTTAACTTCTCGTGTATATAGTTGTGTAGCACTGCCGATGCATTCTGGGATTGTGTGATATAACAGCGAGTGTTCGGTTAAGAGTGTGTTAACTTCTCGTGTATATAGTTGTGTAGCACTGCTGATGTGTTCTGGGATTGTGTGATATAACAGCGAGGGTTCGGTTAAGAGTGTGTTAACTTCTCGTGTATATAGTTGTGTAGCACTGCTGATGTGTTCTGGGATTGTGTGATATAACAGCGAGGGTTCGGTTAAGAGTGTGTTAACTTCTCGTGTATATAGTTGTGTAGCACTGCTGATGTGTTCTGGGATTGTGTGATATAACAGCGAGGGTTCGTTAAGAGTGTGTTATCTTCTCGTGTATATAGTTGTGTAGCACTGCTGATGTGTTCTGGGATTGTGTGATATAACAGCGAGGGTTCGGTTAAGAGTGTGTTAACTTCGTGTATATAGTTGTGTAGCACTGCTGATGCGTTCTGGGATTGTGTGATATAACAGCGAGGGTCGGTTAAGAGTGTGTTAACTTCGTCGTATATAGTTGTGTAGCACTGCTGATGTGTTCTGGGATTGTGTGATATAACAGCGAGGGTTCGGTTAAGAGTGTGTTATCTTCTCGTATATAGTTGTGTGGCACTGCTGATGTGTTCTGGGATTGTGTGATATAACAGCGAGTGTTCGGTTAAGAGTGTGTTAACTTCTCGTGTATATAGTTGTGTAGCACTGCTGATGTGTTCTGGGATTGTGTGATATAACAGCGAGGTTCGGTTAAGAGTGTGTTAACTTCGTGTATATAGTTGTGTAGCACTGCTGATGTGTTCTGGGATTGTGTGATATAACAGCGAGGGTTCAGTTAAGAGTGTGTTAACTTCTCGTATATAGTTGTGTAGCACTGCTGATGTGTTCTGGGATTGTGTGATATAACAGCGAGGGTTCGGTTAAGAGTGTGTTAACTTCTCGTGTATATAGTTGTGTAGCACTGCTGATGTGTTCTGGGATTGTGTGATATAACAGCGAGGGTTCGGTTAAGAGTGTGTTAACTTCTCGTATATAGTTGTGTAGCACTGCTGATGTGTTCTGGGATTGTGTGATATAACAGCGAGTGTTCGGTTAAGAGTGTGTTAACTTCTCGTGTATATAGTTGTGTAGCACTGCTGATGTGTTCTGGGATTGTGTGATATAACAGCGAGTGTTCGGTTAAGAGTGTGTTAACTTCTCGTGTATATAGTTGTGTAGCACTGCTGATGTGTTCTGGGATTGTGTGATATAACAGCGAGGGTTCGGTTAAGAGTGTGTTATCTTCTCGTGTATATAGTTGTGTGGCACTGCTGATGTGTTCTGGGATTGTGTGATATAACAGCGAGGGTTCGGTTAAGAGTGTGTTATCTTCGTGTGTATATAGTTGTGTAGCACTGCTGATGTGTTCTGGGATTGTGTGATATAACAGCGAGGGTTCGGTTAAGAGTGTGTTAACTTCGTGTATATAGTTGTGTAGCACTGCTGATGTGTTCTGGGATTGTGTGATATAACAGCGAGGGTTCAGTTAAGAGTGTGTTAACTTCTCGTGTATATAGTTGTGTAGCACTGCTGATGTGTTCTGGGATTGTGTGATATAACAGCGAGGTTCGGGTTAAGAGTGTGTTAACTTCGTGTATATAGTTGTGTAGCACTGCTGATGCATTCTGGGATTGTGTGATATAACAGCGAGGGTTCGGTTAAGAGTGTGTTAACTTCGTGTATATAGTTGTGTAGCACTGCTGATGTGTTCTGGGATTGTGTGATATAACAGCGAGGGTTCGGTTAAGAGTGTGTTAACTTCTCGTGTATATAGTTGTGTAGCACTGCTGATGTGTTCTGGGATTGTGTGATATAACAGCGAGGGTTCAGTTAAGAGTGTGTTAACTTCTCGTGTATATAGTTGTGTAGCACTGCTGATGTGTTCTGGGATTGTGTGATATAACAGCGAGGTTCGGTTAAGAGTGTGTTAACTTCGTGTATATAGTTGTGTAGGCACTGCTGATGTGTTCTGGGATTGTGTGATATAACAGCGAGTGTTCGGTTAAGAGTGTGTTAACTTCTCGTGTATATAGTTGTGTAGCACTGCTGATGTGTTCTGGGATTGTGTGATATAACAGCAGGGTTCAGTTAAGAGTGTGTTAACTTCGTCGTATATAGTTGTGTGGCACTGCTGATGTGTTCTGGGATTGTGTGATATAACAGCGAGGGTTCGGTTAAGAGTGTGTTAACTTCTCGTATATAGTTGTGTAGCACTGCTGATGTGTTCTGGGATTGTGTGATATAACAGCGAGGTTCGGTTAAGAGTGTGTTAACTTCGTGTATATAGTTGTGTAGCACTGCTGATGTGTTCTGGGATTGTGTGATATAACAGCGAGGGTTCGGTTAAGAGTGTGTTAACTTCTGTATATAGTTGTGTGGCACTGCTGATGTGTTCTGGGATTGTGTGATATAACAGCGAGGGTTCGGTTAAGAGTGTGTTAACTTCTGTATATAGTTGTGTAGCACTGCTGATGTGTTCTGGGATTGTGTGATATAACAGCGAGGGTTCGGTTAAGAGTGTGTTAACTTCGTGTATATAGTTGTGGCACTGCTGATGTGTTCTGGGATTGTGTGATATAACAGCGAGGGTTCGGTTAAGAGTGTGTTAACTTCTCGTGTATATAGTTGTGTGGCACTGCTGATGTGTTCTGGGATTGTGTGATATAACAGCGAGGGTTCGGTTAAGAGTGTGTTAACTTCTCGTGTATATAGTTGTGTAGCACTGCTGATGTGTTCTGGGATTGTGTGATATAACAGCGAGGGTTCGGTTAAGAGTGTGTTAACTTCTCGTGTATATAGTTGTGTAGCACTGCTGATGTGTTCTGGGATTGTGTGATATAACAGCGAGGGTTCAGTTAAGAGTGTGTTAACTTCGTGTATATAGTTGTGTAGCACTGCTGATGTGTTCTGGGATTGTGTGATATAACAGCGAGGGTTCGGTTAAGAGTGTGTTAACTTCTCGTGTATATAGTTGTGTGGCACTGCTGATGTGTTCTGGGATTGTGTGATATAACAGCGAGGTTCGGTTAAGAGTGTGTTAACTTCGTGTATATAGTTGTGTAGCACTGCTGATGTGTTCTGGGATTGTGTGATATAACAGCGAGGTTCGGTTAAGAGTGTGTTAACTTCTCGTGTATATAGTTGTGTGGCACTGCTGATGTGTTCTGGGATTGTGTGATATAACAGCGAGGTTCGGTTAAGAGTGTTAACTTCTCGTGTATATAGTTGTGTAGCACTGCTGATGTGTTCTGGGATTGTGTGATATAACAGCGAGGGTTCGGTTAAGAGTGTGTTAACTTCTCGTGTATATAGTTGTGTAGCACTGCTGATGTGTTCTGGGATTGTGTGATATAACAGCGAGGGTTCGGTTAAGAGTGTGTTAACTTCTCGTGTATATAGTTGTGTGGCACTGCTGATGTGTTCTGGGATTGTGTGATATAACAGCGAGGGTTCAGTTAAGAGTGTGTTAACTTCTCGTGTATATAGTTGTGTAGCACTGCTGATGTGTTCTGGGATTGTGTGATATAACAGCGAGTGTTCGGTTAAGAGTGTGTTAACTTCTCGTGTATATAGTTGTGTAGCACTGCTGATGTGTTCGCTTTCCTTCATCAGCTGCAGAGTGAGTTCATTCAGAACGGCTGCAGGAACTACAGGTTCATTCCCATTCTGTTCCCGGGGGCCAAAAAGGTTGGTGAAATTCAACAAACACAGCAGTTCACCCCAAGCATTTCAGCGAATCAAAGCATGTTTGTAAACTTGTTAGTTACAGCCCTGAACCGGTTAATCTAGTCCCACATTCTCCACACTTCACAGAGCTGAGCTGTACAATCATGATTCATGAAGATAAATATCTCAGCTTCTGTAAGATTTGAGGCGTTTCTCACCTGTTTTCTTCTCGTTCCCAGTGTTACGTTCCCACCTGGCTGCAAAACACGCACGTCTACAGCTGGCCGAAAGACCGGGACGATATTCTGCGCAGGTTAATGCGTATGGAGAAATACAGCGCTCCTCCCATCGGCCCTCTGCCGACTATAGTCTCCATTCCCCTTTAGAGCAGCGCTTCAGATCACGTACTGCATACTGCTTCCACCGTGACCTGTGAGCGATACGCCTTGTTTTTGACTTGTGTGATCAGTCTGCTGAAAGCTAAAGGAATACTTCACCCACAAATGAAAACATGCAGAAAATGTGCTCACCCTCAGGTCATCCGAGATTGTGTCTTCATCAGGTTTGGAGAAATGTGTCTCTGCATCAGTGTCTCAGCAATGGAAGTGAATGGGTGCCGTCAGAATGAGAGTCTGATAAAAACATCACAGCACATCAGTTAACATCTGGAGAAGACAAAAGCTGAAACAAATCCATCATTAAGATGTTTTTAATCAAATACGAGTCCATAATAACTCTTCCTTCAGTGATAAAGTGCTTCTCCTGTTGTCTCTCGCATCAAAATCCAGACACATATTAGTTTAGATCTGTTTTGATCTGAGCAGATTTCTCTCCTGATTCAGCCCAGAACACCTTTTCACTGGAGGAAGAGTTATTATCGACTCATATTTGATTAAAAACGTCTTAATGCTGGTATGTTTCAGCTTTTGTCTTCTCCAGATGTTAACTGATGTGATGTGATGTTTTATCAGACTCTCATTCTGACGGCACCCATTCACTTCCATTGCTGAGACACTGATGCAGAGACACATTTCTCCAAACCTGATGAAGACACAAACTCATCTGGTGATGTCATGTGACCACAGCGTCACACACTTCCATTTGAAACAATGTAATTTCGTCAAAAAATAATAAGGAAAAGGTCTCATATGCGATGATAAATGTGCAACTTTTCCTTATTATTTTTTGACGAAATGACCATTTGAAGCTTTTTACACTTTTTACTATTTTGTGATTGTAAAAAGTAGATCTGATACATTTGAGTTTGTTTCTATTAAACTGTGACCTGTGAATGTTACTGTAAATAGAAACACAGTAGCAGATTATTCTCTTATTGTTATAATAATAATAATAATCAGATGTTTTGGTTCATTGTCAGTCTTCTGCATTGAAAACAAATATATGCACATTTATTTATAGAGTTACAGTTCTCAATTTTATTGTTTTTCCTGTGAAGAGAAAGTAGATTGATCTTTTAAAGCATGCATCATTTTTATTGTACTTTCTGAAAATATTTGATGAATTAAACTGAATAAAATAATGCAAAAATAAATTAATATTAACACTGTGTGCCTTTTAAGTTTGATCTTTTGAGCTGTTGAACATTTTCATTAAACTTTCTGAAAATATTTGATGAATTATTATATTCTAATATTTATTAGAATTAAATCTAATAAAATAATGCAATAATATATATTTTAAATAATAATATTTCACAGAAATATAACTCACTGTGTCTTTCAAGATTGATCTTTTGAGCTGTATATATTTTTATTGTACTTTCTGAAAATATTTTATGAATTCAATCGAATAAAATAATTTAATAATAGTATTTAAATCACTGTGCGTCTTTCAAGCTTCATCTTTTGAGCTGTAAATAATTTCCACTGTACCTTCTGAACATGTTATGAATTAAATATAAAAAGAATGCAATGAAACTACTTTGATATTTAATAATAATCTTTTTTATTATGATAACATACCCTCAGTTTGATGTGCACAACTGGAGTAGCAGATGAACATTAATATCTAACAGAGATGCAGTGTTTAATTTACAAGGACAATATTCATGTTTCAATACAACAGCAAAAAAAATCACCATTCGTGTAGCTCAAAACTAACATATTAAATTAATAAATAATAACCAAACAGATTCCCACAAACCTATAGTGTTGGACAAAACAGTCACTTATCATACAGCAGATTCGTATTCTGAGTTATTTTGCATTTAATAAACGAATATAATAAACTCACACAGACCTGATGTACGGATGAAATGATATTGCAGCTTTCATCACACGTTTAACAGTTAACGGCTTAAACTAAGCAATGCACGTCAAATATAAACCTGTCAGTAAAAACACTGGTGCATCTGCTTTGGGCCGTGTTTCAGTGTGTTTAGTAACCGATCAGATGCTAGTTGAACATGATTGATTCGGGGTCCTGGTTCATCATATGTGCCATGTGTCGCAGAACATCCTTCTTAGTAATGATGCCCAGCAAGCGTCTGATGTGAGACAGAGACGGTACATCATTAGATCATTAGACACAACTCATGCTCCAGAAGGAGATCCGTTCGCCTCATTTGACCCAAATCAAGTCTAGAGTTAGATTAGGTTCGGTTTTGTCATGTTTTTGAGAGTCTCTTGTGCTCAACAAGCTGCATTTATTTCAAAAATACATTAAAATAGCTGATTTCTATGAGAATATGTGTTAAACTGTAATCATTACTGCAGTCTTCAGAGTCACATGATCTGCAGAAATCATAATAATATGCTGCTCAATAAACATTTCTGATTATTATCAATGTTGAAAACAGTCGTGCTGCACAATATTTTTATGAAAACTGTCATGCATTTAATTTTTAAGGATTCACAGATGAATAGAAAGTTCAAAATAACAGAATTTATTTGAAATATACATCTTTTGTTACATTATAAATGTCTTTACTGCCATCAATTTAATGCATCCTTGATTAATAAAAGTATTAATTTAACACTTTACAGCAAGGTCTCATTTGTTAACATTAGTTAATGCATTAACTATATATATTTTACAACATTAATTAATGAAATGTTCATGTTCGTTCACAGCACGTTAACTAATGTTAACATTTGAATAATGTGTTAGTAAATGTTGACTGTCACATTAATTAAGATGTTCATGTTAATTAGTTAACTGATTTTAACTAATTAAACCGTATTGTATATAGTGTTACCAAGAAATCTTACTGACCCCCGACTTTTGAATTCGAACAGTAGTGTATACTATTATAAATATATAATATACAAAATTAACAGTCGTTAAAACTTGCTCTGAAACAGGATGATGATGATAAACATAACACTGCTCTGTAGCCCCGCCCACAGTGAAATCTCATTGGCCCGCCTCGCTTATATGTGACCTGGAGCACAAAACCAGTCATAAGGGTCCATTTCTTTAAATTGAGATTTATGCATCATCTGAAAGCTGAATAAATCATATTTCCATTGATGTATGGTTTGGACAATATTTGAAAATCTGGAATCTGAGGATGCAAAAAAATCTAAATATTGAGAAAATCATCTTTAAAGTTGTTCAGATTAAGTTCTTAGCAATGCATATTACTAAGTTTTGATATATTTAATAAATATCTTTATGGAACATGATTTTAATATCCTGATGATTTTTGGCATAACAGAAAAATTAACTTTTTTCATAATTTTAATATTAAAATTGGTGTATTAAATATATTATATTTCAAATAAATATAAATTAAAATGTATAATAATTCAAGTTAAACACTTAAACAGACTGTCACACATTATTTTGTTTAGTTCAGAATCGTGATCTCTATTTGAGACGGAAAAAATCATGATTCTCAAACGTGACCCTGGAGCACAAAACCAGTCATAATTTTCAGAAAGTGAGATTTATGCATCATCTGAAAGCTGAATAAATAATATTTCCATTGATGTATGGTTTGGACAATATTTGAAAATCTGGCAAAAAAAATCTAAACATTGAGAAAATCATCTTTAAAGATGTTCAAATTAAGTTCTTAGCAATGCATATTACTAATCAATAATTACGTTTTGATATATTTATGATACTAAATATCTTCATGGAGCATGATCTTAATATCATGATTTTTGGCATAAAATAAAAATGGATAATTTTGACCCATACAATGTATTTTTATCTATTGCTACAAATATACCCGAGCGACTTAACACTTAAGGGTCACGCATCATCCAGAATCAATCAGCGCTAGTTATTAGTTATCTTACCCGCTGCGTGTGACCAGACACTGGCGCAGACCCAGCTTGCGGAAGATGTCCACCACCGTCTCCATGGGCGTGTGGTCAGTGACGGTGAAGGGACTGAGGTTCAGGATGCGTCGCAGTTTGAGCGGCTGCGGGTTCAAGGCGGGAATCTGTGGAGCGTCTTCAGTGAAATACACCACAGAGTTACTGACGACCCCGTCCTGCTTCTGACGCGCGGTCTCTGAGAAACACAGAGGCACAGCATTTCATACATTACATTTATGCATTTAGCAGAGCTTTTATCCAAAGCGACTTACAGGCTATACATTTATAATCAGTACATGTGTTCTCTGGGAATCGAACCCACAACCTTTGCGCTGCTGACGCAATGCTCTACCACTGAGCCACAGGAACACAACACTTGACTGAATATTCACCACATATCTGCAATGATGACGATGTAGGATTTTAGATTCGTCTCATTAAATTCGTTTTCATGAGAAGCAAAAAATGCAGTTGGAATGTTGGAAACTCTCAATGAATCAAATAATTACAGTAATTAAAATAAACATTCAGTAAAAACATCACTGAAATAGTATTACAATTTATTACTAAAGAATAAGCGGAACACCTCTTTAAATGAGCCACAAACTCGTCACCAAACACTAATGACTTGTGCATTCATTATATGGACAAAAGTACTGGCACCCCTTCTTTAGAAGAGAAAAAGACACTTACAAACTGTGCCAACAGAGATGGAAACATAATTCATGTACTTAAATATTGTATTTCCAGCAGTTTTGAAGTGTATGAAATGTCACTGGTGTCACAATCTATCGATGTGCACTTTTTCTCTTCTAAAGAAGGGGTGCCAGTACTTTTGTCCATATAATGAATGTACAAGTCATTAGTGTTTGGTGATGAGTTTGTGGCTCATTTAAAGTCACACCAGAGGTGTTCAGCTGCTTTCTGCAGACCAGTCAAGTTCTTCCACACTGACTGAATCATCATTTCTCTTTGATTCTTGTCTTATACACAGAGACACTGTCATGTTAGAATAGAAAAGAGTCCTGCTATAACATTAGATTCCCTAGAATATCATTATATGCTTAAACATTAAGATTTACACTCATGGAGATTACTAAAGCACTCAAACCTTTCATTAGAAGGGGTGCCAATACTTTTGGCAATATAGTGTATATATATATATATATAATTATAATAGTAATTAATAATATATATAATTCAATATATTCCATGTAATAAAATAATAAATGCAGTCTTGGTGAGCAGTAGAGACTTTTTTTCTAGTTATATAAGCGTTTTTTTTCTAGTTATATAATTGTTTTTTTCTAGTTATATGTGTTTATTTTCTAGTTTTTCTAGTTAAGGTTAAAATAAATATCATGCCTGTAATTTAACTAAGGTCTACTAAAATGTGATTCCAATTTTTTTTCTCATATTGCAATATTATATCGATATCGTCTGGACAGTGGAAAATACCATGATATGAATTTTCATATCGCCGTTCTAATCAAATGCGCTGCTGCACTGTAACACACACACATACTACAGATCGCGCGCACAAAATAATTTGGCGCGGTAATTGCGTATTGTCAACAATGTTCTGTGCTTTCTCGATAAAATAGCTTAGAAACTGAAAAGTTGAAGCATATATTTCTTCATAACTAAATCCCAACAGCTTCACTACTAGTAGAGAGACGCTGCAGGTAGAACCGCTCTCACTAATGCATGCATTCATATGAATGTAATCTTTACTGTACTACTTACTGTATCAGATTTAGAACGAGCAGGTGAGAAATATAACGACCCAAAGACTAAAGCACTGATCAATATAAGCTGTTATAGGAGTGTAATAGTCATGTGTGTCATATCTGTGCACAAGGTGTTTGTCACTTATTTGTTCATTAATGACGTCATCAGCGACTAGTCGACTTTCAACACAGAAGTCGTTCAACCCCTAATGCTAACGCGGCACTGTGTGCATGTCTTACTGATGTTCAGGATGAGGTCGCGTCTCTGCACGAAGCCGATGAGCCTCTCGGACTCGCGCGACACGACCACAGGGAAGCCGTTGTAGTCGGTGTCTTTGATGAGCATCTCCACGTCCTCCACCGTGGTGCTGTCCTGCGTCAGGACGGCCAGCGGCGGCTCGTTGCGGCGCGGGCGCATCACGTCGGTGGCCAGCGTGCGGTGCGTGAACTCGTCCTGGTCCAGGTACGGGTAGCCGTTGAGCTGGATGTGAGCTTCGTAAATGCCCTCCTTACTGAAGGCGTCGGCCACCCATTTACTGGTGACGGCGGCAGCCATCAGAGGAACGATGTACTCCAGACCGCCGGTCAGCTCGAACATGATGACCACCAGAGACACCGTCATCCGCGTCACGCCGCCTGCATAAACACAAACACTTCATAATCTAACTTAGGGCTTGCTTACACCTGCTCATTTCATGCGTTTTCACTGATCGGATATCTATCTGATTTGTTAAAGGGGTCATCTGATGCCCATTTTCCACAAGTTGATAGGATTCTTTAGGGTCTTAATGAAAAGCCTATAACATACTTTTTTTTTAAATTTCTCAATTGTAGTGTAAAAAACACCCTTTTTACCCTGTCAAAATCAGCTCTGTTTTCAGCATGCCATTCTGGTCCATGTTGCTTTAAATGCTAATGAGCTCCACTGACCCCGCCCCCTCTCCTCCGTGGAGTGACGAGCAGACTGTAAACTTCAGCCGTGAAACTGGCTAACTAGCACATTATTAGGAAAGGCGATTTGCAAAAATTAATAAAAAAAACCTTATACTCACTTCTATAGATAAAGCTGGATCACGAATGATTCGGGCGAACATAGACGAATTTAGGTAGATCGGGATCGGCGCATTTTCTTTAAAGCGAAAGTAACGTTAATCCTCTGCGTCTTCAGTGGCTCAGATGTCTGGAGTAAATGACAACTGCTATATTCATTATTACATCCAGCAACAAAACACCTCAATCGCAGACATCTTGTCTTCCCTGCACCGGGTCGATGGCGCAGCTGTCAGCTCACTCAGGGGGGGGCGGGTCTAAGATAAAACGGCTTGTCAATCAACTATCACGGGAGCCGCCGGTACAGGACTACGTCATTTAGACAGGAATTTCAGAACAGGCTGATTTTAAAATAACCACTGGGTAGGTTTTTATAATTATAGGATGGATGTGTACACACACTTCCAGCACACTTTTATGTTCAATCTACTTGAAAAGTGAATTTTGCATCCGATGACCCCTTTAAAACATTTCCATTTACACTTGGTCACATAAATGTGTCGTGGCAAAACAGATATAAATCCGATCTTCAATTCCCACGCTATATTTAAATTTAACGCAGTTCATGTCAACGAAATCAAAAGATAAGCGCTGCACTTGATTAATTATCAGCTCATTTCAAGATCACAATAGGAGAGCGCGCGGCATCAACACTGGAAAGATACGTTTGTCTTACTACTTTTAATGAAGATGATTGGGTGTTAATCGTCTGCGTCGTACATTAAGTTTCATTCATGGCAGTTTGCGCGTCTCCTTGCTGAAGAGATGCTCAGCTGCTCGTCTGCAGCAATGCATGTTTCATTAGCGCAGTCATATCGGACTATAATGTCATATAGCCATATAACATTTTGGGGAGGAGTAAAACTTACATATGTGGTTTCAACAACCAGATGCATTTACACTTGTCTAGTTTTGCAGATAAATCACCTTTGATTATGAACACGATATTGCTTAGCTTGTCAGTCAACTACAGCTCTGTGCATTACATGCCGCTCCATCTGAATACAGGTGATGGAGATTTACTACTAATCACAGAACCGGCTTTACTGACGAGATGCGCATGATAATCGCATGCGATTTATCGCGCAGTCCTATTTTCGTAACATTTACATTTTCCGGTGAATGTAATCTCATGTAGAATACAGCGCAGTGAAGTGAGCGAGTTTCTTCGGACCGATCTGAATAAATAATGACGTCGCTTTGAGACCCTCACTGTTATTACAACTTGTTCACACCCGTGCTTCATGTTTTAAATCCCGGACTTAATTGCAATTGCAATTCGTAATTAATGCTGGTAGGCTATATTGTGAATCAGTGTGAGTGTGTGTCATTGAAACACAAATATAGCTGCAGCGAAGTGACTTTGAGCGACCAACAGTCTGAACAGTCTGAGTCAAATTCTCAATAAAACTGTTTTCAATTATATATTTTATGGATTCTGTTGTCAGACAAGAGAATAAATATTAAATAGAGACTAAAACGAACCCTTTAAGACTACATAACCAGCTCTCCCTTCCAAGACATCAATCTGCACAAAAATCCTGATTTATAATTGAGCCATCATCTGATGAAATCAAATACACACAAGATAAAGACAATCGCTGTGCTGCGCTGACCTCGCGCCGTTACAGCAGTACCAGCGATCACAGAGACTCGATAAGGTTTGTCTAGTCGCTGTTTTGGAAAAAAGCCGCTAGGGGGGGTCTGAAAAGTCACTAAATCTAGCGACAGAGTCGCTGAGTTGGCAACACTGCTGATCTATACATCATCAAATCTTCCTCATTGAATCACATCCCGATCTGAAGAGATGGTGTATCTGGAGCGCCTCACCCAAACACGCGGCGGCGCCGACCATGGCGTACAGACCCGGAGTGACGCAGTCTGCACCTGGACGACACCAGTTCTTAAAGATGATCCAGTCGTGATGATGATACGCCATCTGCTCCACCGCGATGCCCACGATACGGCCGGCGATGGCGCCCACCGCCATACTGGGGATGAACAGACCCGACGGGATCTGAGGAGAATCACATCCAGAATTGTTTTGGGCAGTATTGAGATCACAGTTATTCAACAGTATGCATTAATTTAACTGTCTTTTTGTATTTATTTTAAACATAAATCAATTCATATTAAATTCAAGAATCCTGATGAATTAATACATTTTTACATACATTGTTTAAAATAAATGTCTGTGCCAATGTCAAAGCAAATATTAAAATATTTTTAATTATATCATATGCATATTTGCCTGAAAACAATGCAGATAAAAAACATAAACTGAATAATTAGGCCAGTTTCTTCTCTTGAAATGAAGCTGAAATAAAATATAAATATTTTTTTCAATATATAAAATTAAACATCCATTTAAAAATAGATAAAAAATGCATTATAAATTTGCATTCACTGCATTTAATTGTTCAAAAGACATGAATAGAGGTGAATAGCGTGAAGTGTTTGCTGTGAACGAGCTATATTCACATTAGTAAAAAAATGTAAACTCGTTAAGCCGTGTTGTCTCGTAAGCCAATCAGCGCTGAAAGTGTCTGTCATACAGGTGTAGTTGTGCACCTCTGGATGGTGCTGTGAACCCAGACACGTCTGTGTTTGGCTTTCCGGCGTATTAGGGACTAACAGAAAAGCAAAGCAGCTATCGTAGTTCTCTTCACTATGGTTGATAGCGCAATGTTTTTATTCGCACGAGTGACATGAAAAACATCCTGCGAGTGACATGATGCACATATTCGCTTCGCGTCTGGTGTGAACACACCATTAGCCATCTTCAAGAAAGGCTAAACACACATCTCTTCCATCTTCATTTGCCCCTCTAACCTCTAGCACTCTCTATTATAATTCTATTTTATCTATTTGTTTTTTGTTATGTGTTGGGCTAACCGAGGCTTGTTTGCTCTTTTTTGTTGATTCTGATCGCTTCTATTTCTAAAGTCGCTTTGGATAAATGCATCTGCTAAATGACTAAATGTTTTTCTTTAAACATAATTCAACTAAAAAAACACTTGCCTTGGCAACTAACTGAAATAAAATAAGTTGGAGTACTAAAATGACTGAAACAAAACAATTTAAGCTAAATAGAATAATTCTCAAATAAATAAATAAAAATAACAAAAGCACATAAAATTACTGAAACTAAAACAATTTAAGCAAATTCAAAATATTACTAAATACTATGACGCTAGATGTGTCCCTGGAGCACAAAAGCAGTTATAATAACAGGTATATTTGGAGCAATAGCCAACAATACACTGCATGGGTCAAAATTATAAATTTTTTTTATGCCAAAAATCATTAGATATTAAGATCATGTTCCATGAAGATATTTGTACATTTCTTACCGTAAATATATTAAAACTTAATTTTTGATTAGTAATATGCATTGCTAAGAACTTCATTTGAACAACTTTAAAGATGATTTTCTCAATATTTAGATTTTTTGCTCCTCAGATTCCAGATTTACAAATATTGTCCAAACCATACATCAATGGAAATATGATTTATTCAGCTTTCAGATGATGCATAAATCTCAATTTCAACAAATTGACCCTTATGACTGGTTTTGTGCTCCTGGGTCATGTATATTTCACACAACAGAACATGGCTGTTCTCACCTTCATGCCGAATGTGAAGATGGTAATGACGATCTTGAAGACGAGCGCCAGCGCGAGCTGCCAGAGGGCGTTGTAGACGCCGGGGCCGGCGGGTCTGTCCGGGATGTCGTCCACGGGCCGGGTCGTGTTGGGGTTGTTGATGTAGTCGCAGAGCTGCGAGGACTCGAGCGCGCCGCAGTCGTTGAACAGCTCTGAGATCAGCTCGCTGGTGCTGCGCCGCGTGTAGGGATTGGGGAAGGCCAGCACGGCCGTGATCCCCGTCACCACGATCACCTCCAGCACCGGGTACTTGCCCAGCCGTGTGGTCTTGCGCCGCCGGCACCAGGCGATGTTGCAGCGGATGAAGAGCGTCCCCCAGAGACCCCCGAACACACCCAGCAGAATGAACGGCACCAGCTCGGCCATGTACCACGGCGTGTGATACTCCACGTAGAACAGAACCAGCCGATTGTTGCCAAACGGGTTGATGGAGCGCAGCGTGAACGCCGCCACCAGCGCCGCGAAGAAAGACCGCCATAACGTCTTCAGAGGGAAATAATAACTCACCTGCAGACACACAAACGATATTTAGATTAGGTCTGAATCATTCAGAAACGAATCAAGCAACTGTCTTTATGAATGAGTCATTGAATCTTTAACTCAACCAATTTGAGACCCTGGAGCACAAGACCAGTCTTCAGTCGCTGGGGTATATTTGTAGTAATAGCCAAAAATATATTGCATGGGTCAAAATTATCAATTTTCTTTTATGCCAAAAATCATTAGGATATTAAGATCATGTTCCATGAAGATATTTAGTAAATTTCTTACCGTAAATATATTAAAACTTAATTTTTGATTAGTAATATGCATTGCTAAGAACTTCATTTGAACACTTTAAAGATGATTTTCTCAATATTTTGATTTTTTGCACCCTCAGATTCCAGATTTTCAAATATTGTCCAAACCATACATCAATGGAAAGATTATTTATTCAGCTTTCATATGATGCATAAATCTCAAATTCGAAAAATGTACACTTATGACTGGTTTTGTGCTCCAGGGTCACATTTGTTGAAAAGGCTGATTCAGTTTGGAAATGAAGCAAGCGACTGTCTTTATGAACGAGTCACTGAATCATTGACAAACTTGATTTGTTCATTATAAATACTTGATAAACATATTAGGGATGCACCAAATGTTCGGCAACCGAAATGGTTACATACAGGTGTGTAAGACATCAAACCAGAAACACTGGAAAGAAAGGGTGTGTGTGTGTGTGTGTGTGTGTGTGTGTGTGTGTGTGTGTGTGTGTGTGTGTGTGTGTGTGTGTGTGTGTGTGTGTGTGTGTCTGCATGTGTGTGTGTGTTGTGTGTGTGTGTGTTGTGTGTGTGTGTGTGTGTGTATGCATGTGTGTGTGTGTGTGTGTGTGTGTGTGTGTGTGTGTTGTGTGTTGTGTGTGTGGTGTGTGTGTGTGTGTGTGTGTGTGTGTGTGTGTGTGTGTGTGTGTGTGTGTGTTGCACCTCCTCCAGACTGAACAGAACTCCTCCGATTGGAGCTCCGAACGCAACCGACACTCCTGCGGCCGCAGCTGCCGACAAAACCTGAAACAAACACATGCAGAAGAATATTTCAGCATATTCCCTTGATCAGTCACGTCTCTTGCAGCATGCAGATGTGCGCACCTCCCTGCGTTTGCCCTCGTTCTTGCTGTATTTGGAGAAGAGGCTGCAGAACAGGTTCCCGCAGCAGCAGGCGACGTGCACGAGCGGCCCTTCCTTCCCCAGACTGAGGCCAGACGACACGGCCAGCACCAGCGTCACCGTCTTTATGAGCAGCGTCCACTTGCCCAGATACCCGCGGATGATGAAGCCGCTCAGGATCGTCTTGATCTGGAACGACACACACACTCAGTGCTCTTTGAGAGCTATATTACATTATTTTATTTGCTATCCTGAACCAGAAAACCAGTCATAAGTCATTGAAATTAGATTTATTTAATATGAAAGCTGAATAAATAATATTTGCATTGATGTATGGTTTGGACAATATTTGTAAATCTGGAATCTGAGGGTGCAAAAAAATCTAAATATTGAGAAAATCATCTTTAAAGTTGTTTAAATGAAGTTCTTAGCAATGCATATTACTAATCAAAAAAAATTTGGGTTTATATTTAAGATAGGACATTTTTTTTATCCTAATGATTTTTGGCATTAAAAGAAAAATGTATAATTTTGACCCATGCAGTGTGTTGTTGGCTATTGCTACAGATATAGCTGTGCTGCTTATGACTGGTTTTGTGCTGCAGGGACACATGTTAGCTATGTTTTCTGCACCTCCGGTATTCCTGATCCGCAGGCGTATGGAGCGAACACTCGCACCAGAGACACGGCCAGGAAGGAGAAGGAGAGCGCCCACAGCACGTACAGGAAGTAGTTCAGCACATACACACCTGCGCCCTGATGACAGAGTCACGCAGACGTCAGAGTGTGTAGAGAAACACAAACCAGGGATGCATGATACAATAATAAAAATGTCAATTTTCAGGTTTCCAGGTTTGTTGTGCTTGTTTGTAGGGCTACACAATTTTTTGTGATTATTACGTATTAATATGACTATAATTATTATTATTATTACTAAATAAAAAAGATTAAATAAAATAAGAAATAAATATTTAAAAAAAAAAAAAAAAAAAAAAAAGTGATTTTAAAGAAACTAATTAGAAATTATTTCAATTTTTTTTAAGATTCATTTTTATTTTTCTGATAAAAATTGTTATTGCGTTTAAAACAATTCCAGGTTTGCTGTGCTTGTTTGTAGGGCTGCACAATTTTTTTGTGATTATTACATATTAATATGACTATAATTATTACTAAATAACAATATTAAATAAAATAAGAAATAAATATTTCACTATAAAAAAAAAAAAATTATATATGGCTATAATTATTACTAAATAACAATATTAAATAAAATAAGAAATAAATATTTCACTATTAAGTACAAAAATAAATAAAATAGTTGAGATTTTAAAGAAACTAATTAGAAATTATTTCAATTTTTTTAAGATGAATTTTATTTTTCTGATAAAAAATTGTGATTTTAAAAATTCCAGGTTTGATGTGATTTTTTGTAGCGCCGCACAATGTTTTTGTGATTATATATCAACATGATTATTATAATAATAATATGAATTAATTAATTCAAATATTAAATGAATAAGAAACATTACAGTAGTAATATTTCACTGTAAAATAGAAAATAAGATGCATTTTTCTGATAAAAATTGTGATTGCAATTTGAAATGTTATTAAAAAATGTAATGCTATTTATTATAGATATATATTTATCATTTAATTATATATCAATGTGACTATAATATTAATGATTATATATTTAAAAAAATTATATAATTGACTAATAATATATTGTGTAATAAAAATAATAATAATTTTATATTACAGTGCAAATTTATTTAGGTGGAAATATATTTATTGATTATATTTCTTTATTTAAATTGCAGATTTTGTGATTTGATAATTGCACTAAGCCATATCATGATTTTGGTTATATCCAGCCCTTGGACAATCCTAAAAAATGATTGCATAAAAATGATTTTTGTATTTATTAATCGCTCATTCACCTCATTGTATCCCGTCATCAGTTCAGCCCATTTCTGCCACTGAGGACATTTGTCTCTGTCGGCGAAGGTGGTCTCATTGGACGTCCAGCAGCACTGCTCGTGACTGTACCAGAGCGCAGACAAACACACGCCTTCCTTCAGATCCGTCATCCAATCAACAGCCAGATCGATCACTCCGGCCAGCGTGCCTGAGAGAGACCCGAGAGACGTTACTTCACTGAGTTCTGGTCAGTGCTGTTATGAGTGGGCGTGTCTCTGGTCAGTGGTGTCTGTCATGAGTGGGTGTGTCTCTGGTCAGTGGTGTAATGAGTGGGCGTGTCTCTGGTCAGTGGTGTCTGTCATGAGTGGGTGTGTCTCTGGTCAGTGGTGTAATGAGTGGGCGTGTCTCTGGTCAGTGCTGTTATGAGTGGGCGTGTCTCTGGTCAGTGGTGTCAGAGTGGGCGTGTCTCTGGTCAGTGGTGTCACGAGTGGGCGTGTCTCTGGTCAGTGGTGTAATGAGTGGGCGTGTCTCTGGTCAGTGGTGTCAATAGTGGGTGTGTCTCTGGTCAGTGGTGTCACAGTGGGCGTGTCTCTGGTCAGTGGTGTTACGAGTGGGCGTGTCTCTGGTCAGTGGTGTATGAGTGGGCGTGTCTCTGGTCAGAGGTGTCAATAGTGGGCGTGTCTCTGGTCAGTGGTGTCATGAGTGGGCGTGTCTCTGGTCAGTGGTGTAACGAGTGGGCGTGTCTCTGGTCAGTGGTGTCAATAATGGGCGTGTCTCTGGTCAGTGGTGTCATGGTGGGCGTGTCTCTGGCCAGTGGTGTCATGAGTGGGCGTGTCTCTGGTCAAGTGGTGTCACAGTGGGCGTGTCTCTGGTCAGTGGTGTAATGAGTGGGCGTGTCTCTGGTCAGTGGTGTCATGAGTGGGCGTGTCTCTGGTCAGAGGTGTCAATAGTGGGCGTGTCTCTGGTCAGTGGTGTCATGAGTGGGCGTGTCTCTGGCCAGTGGTGTCATGAGTGGGCGTGTCTCTGGTCAACGGTGTCACGAGTGGGCGTGTCTCTGGTCAGTGGTGTTACGAGTGGGCGAGTCTCTGGTCAGTGGTGTCATGAGTGGGTGTGTCTCTGGTCAGTGGTGTAATGAGTGGGTGTGTCTCTGGTCAGTGGTGTTACGAGTGGGTGTCTCTGGTCAGTGGTGTAATGAGTGGGCGTGTCTCTGGTCAGTGGTGTCATGAGTGGGTGTGTCTCTAGTCAGTGGTGTAATGAGTGGGTGTGTTTCTGGTCAGTGGTGTCATGAGTGGGTGTGTCTCTGGTCAGTGGTGTCATGAGTGGGCGTATCTCTGGTCAGTGGTGTCATGGGTGGGCGTGTCTCTGGTCAGTGGTGTCATGAGTGGGCGTGTCTCTGGTCAGTGGTGTCATGAGTGGGCGTGTCTCTGGTCAGTGGTGTCATGAGTGGGCGTGTCTCTGGTCAGAGGTGTCAATGAGTGGGCGTGTCTCTGGTCAGTGGTGTCATGAGTGGGCGTGTCTCTGGTCAGTGGTGTCATGAGTGGGTGTGTCTCTGGTCAGTGGTGTCATGAGTGGGCGTATCTCTGGTCAGTGGTGTCATGAGTGGGCGTATCTCTGGTCAGTGGTGTCATAGTGGGCGTGTCTCTGGTCAGTGGTGTAGTGGGCGTGTCTCTGGTCAGTGGTGTCATGAGTGGGCGTGTCTCTGGTCAGTGGTGTCATGAGTGGGCGTGTCTCTGGTCAGAGGTGTCAATAGTGGGCGTGTCTCTGGCCAGTGGTGTCATGAGTGGGCGTGTCTCTGGTCAGTGGTGTCATGAGTGGGCGTGTCTCTGGTCAGAGGTGTCAATAGTGAGTGTGTCTCTGGTCAGTGGTGTCACGAGTGGGCGTGTCTCTGGTCAGTGGTGTCATGAGTGGGTGTGTCTCTGTTCAGTGGTGTAATGAGTGGGTGTGTCTCTGGTCAGTGGAGTCATGAGTGGGCGTGTCTCTGGTCAGTGGTGTCAGTGGGCGTGTCTCTGGTCAGAGGTGTCAATAGTGGGTGTGTCTCTGGTCAGTGGTGTCACGAGTGGGCGTGTCTCTGGTCAGTGGTGTCATGAGTGGGTGTGTCTCTGGTCAATGGTGTAATGAGTGGGCGTGTCTCTGGTCAGTGGTGTAACGAGTGGGCGTGTCTCTGGTCAGAGGTGTCAATAGTGGGCGTGTCTCTGGTCAGTGGTGTCATGAGTGGGCGTGTCTCTGGCCAGTGGTGTCACGAGTGGGCGTGTCTCTGGTCAGTGGTGTCATGAGTGGGTGTGTCTCTGGTCAATGGTGTAATGAGTGGGTGTGTCTCTGGTCAGTGGTGTCACGAGTGGGCGTGTCTCTGGTCAGTGGTGTCATGAGTGGGTGTGTCTCTGGTCAGTGGTGTCATGAGTGGGTGTGTCTCTGGTCAGTGGTGTAATGAGTGGGTGTGTCTCTGGTCAATGGTGTCACGAGTGGGTGTGTTTCGGTTCAGTGATGTTACAAGTGGGCGTGCCTCTGGACAGTGATATCACAAGTGGGTGTGTCTCTGTCAGTTATGTAATGAGTGGGTGTGTCTCTGGTCAATAGTGTCACGAGTGGGCATGTCTCTGGCCAGTGATGTCATTAATAGGCATGTTTCTGGTCAGTGATGTCATGAGTGGGCATGTCTCTGTGTCAGTTATGTAATGAGTGGGCATGTCTCTGGACAGTGATGTCATTAATTGGTGTGTTTCTGGCCAGTGATGTCATTAATGGGCGTGTTTCTAGTCAGTGATGTCATGAGTGGGCGTGTCTCTGGTCAATGGTGTCACGAGTGGGTGTGTTTCGGTTCAGTGATGTTACAAGTGGGCGTGCCTCTGGACAGTGATTTCACAAGTGGGTGTGTCTCTGTCAGTTATGTAATGAGTGGGTGAGTCTCTGGTCTGTGATGTCGTGAGTGGGCATGTCTCTGGCCAGTGATGTCATTAATGGGCGTGTTTCTAGTCAGTGATGTCATGAGTGGGCGTGTCTCTGCACCTGACAGCAGACCAATCAGCAGCATCACCAGCCATCCTGACCAGGCGTCCAGCAAACTCTTAATGAACTCCCAGATGGACTCTTTACTCTTACTGGCGATCTGCAAAGACACACAAAATAAACCAGTGCACTAATGATTCAAATGCACCATGTCAGTGTCAGGCGGTGTCCGGTTCACCTTCCGGTGTCTGTCCGTGTCTCTGGATTTCTCTCTCAGCCAGTCGATGGTGTGAAAGTCCTCGTAAGTGCCAACGTCTGGGAACGGCTCGTCCAAGAAGTCCATCAGGTTCCCGGCGCCGTTCATCTCCTCTGTAGGAGTGGCACTGCTGATGCCTGAGGAGAATAAACCAGATTTTCAGGAAATATATTACCAAACACACATTCTCTCGTCGAACTTCACCCTGAACTGCATCCTGGGATGTTTTTCAACACTATTAAGGGAAAAAATATGAGAAACTTTAATATACAGTAGGAACAAATTGTTTTAATATTTAACTTTTTTATTATATATTTATTTATATATATTTTTTCAATGTATTTATTAATTTAATTTAAACTTAATTTCAAGCATGCAAGCAGAAGCGTTTAATTAAAATGCCTTTAAGGGAATAAATAGCATGTAACAGTATATATTATACAGTATATTGCAATATTATGCACTTTTTCCCCAAATTTTTACATTTTGCATCAACTTTATGATGCTTTTGCTTCACTGTGTGCTTTAACATCCATTAAAACATATTTTAAAAATGTAAATATGAGAAGACATTATCATACAGCAGAATAAAAACACTTTAGTTTTAGGTTTTCTTTTTTATATTGTCATTTTTTTGTGTTTAGTTTAAAACTGATCTCAAGCTTGTGAGCAGAAGTATTCATTAAACAGCTTTTAAGCTGAAAAATAAATAAAAGTTACACATAACTACTAGAGTGCATAACACAGTGATTATTACGTATTGCAATATCATGCATCGTTTCACATCTTCTTCAGCTTTTACATCACTATGCACTAAAAAAATAAATTTAAAATAAAAATAAAAACAAATTCACATACACAATTTATCTTTATTTTTTTAATTTATTACTTTTTATTTTTACATTTGAACTAATTTCAGGCATGTAAGCAGAAGCGTTTATTTACAATGGTCTTAAGCTGTAAAAAATAACGTGTATATTACAGTATATGAAATACATATTCTAATAACATACTGTACATTTACTGTCACACGTTTTTTTTACAGCTTAAAAACATATTAAGTAAACACTTTAACTACATGTTTAGAATTGCTATTAATCTAAATGTAAAAAATAAACAAACTAATGTGTATAAAAATAAATATATAAAACAAATCCACTGAATGAAACCATGGTGCGAGTACACAAACATAGTAGTACCATAGTTTTTTTTTTTGCAGTATCTTTTAAGAAATACATTGTAGTAGGTGTTCAGAAGTATTTATTCATCACAATAATAATATAAGGGATAAAAACACAATAGAAACGGACGCATGCACAGGCCTTACAGATATATCACTCAGATCAGATTTCTCAGTGTATTTATATCTGTGCAGCACACACATGTTAATAAACACATGCAGGATTAAACCCAAACCCATTAAAGACATGTAAAGCGCTCAAATGAACCCATAACGACACGACTGTCATATAGAGCAGGTGCACGACGACTGCGCTCAAACAAACACACGCGCATGCGACGAATCTCACCGTCTGCCTCCGCCATATCGCTGCTTGTGTAATCAATTAAAGCTGTGGTGATGATTTGTAGTGTTTATCCATCATAACATCAGAATAAAAACTGATGCGGCAGGACGGCGACATATAGTGATGACGTCAGGGCGCGTAGACACTGTGCGTGCATGCGTGCGCGTCACCGCGGCGCGACGTCTGCGCAGAGTCAGCGACAAATGTAGACTATTTTTCAGACTACCCTAGAAGCTTTTTCTTCCCAAAGCACCTAGAAACAAATTTAGCTATTTTAAAATTTTATTTGGCAACTTTTAGCATGATAAAAGGAACATTTACCATTTAAATTACACAAAAAATATAAAAACAAAATGCCTAGTAATGCACACATCACGTGAATTAAGTTAGCTGCTATTTGCAATTGTTACATTTAATAATAATAGTGAAAAATGATTCCGTAATTTGTTACATGTTAATGTATGATACACTTTGTTAGTAGCTTGTACTTGTGATTGTTAATCAGTTGGTACACTGTAAGAAAATTGGAAAAGGTAATGAGTGTTGGGTGTATCGAAGTAATTAGTTACTGTAATTTAATTACTTTTCCCTTGAACAAGTAACGTAAGGGATTACTCATGTGTTTCCTGTAATTTAATTACAGTTACTTCTTATGTAATTGAACTTAATACTGTGTAAAGACTGTAGAACATTTATATACAATACAATAGTGGATTTAACATCAACATTTAAAGTCTAACCTCAAAATGCATGCTTTTTATGCACCCTTCTCACTTTAAATAGTTTGGTGTGTTAATCAGAATATTGCTAACACTTTAGTGTTCAATACTCCCTAATAACGAGTTGGTTATTAGCATGAATATTACTGGGACATTGGCTGTTTATTATTACTTGAAAAGCACATATTAATGTCTTATTCTGCAAGACTTTATTCTAAATCCAATTCTCACATTTTATTGTCAACAACTATTTTATTAAGTGTTAATAAGCAGTAATTAGGATTATATTTATGCTAAAGTATAGATAGTTAATAGTGAGAATTGACCCTAATCTAAAATGTGACCAGAGTAATTGATGTAGTTATCTAATATGTATTTGAAAGAATAAAAATAACCATTTCATTGTACAGTAATCTAATTACACTGTTGAAGATGTAATTAGTAACTAGTGATTAATTACTTTTTTTGAGTAACTTACCCAGCACTGCTAGTAATTTTCCAGGACATTATCCGTTATCCGTTATCTGCTGTAACCTGAAAACACAAAATGCAATGCATAATTAAAAATGCAGGTAAAAAACCTGTGGATTGTGCCCTATTTTACAGACTTTTATTAGAGTTTAGCACATTAACTAACTACTAATACACTGCTTCAAACCATAACGGTTCAGAATGTGTAGTTTTACTTGTTTACTAATACATTTTCTTTTAAATGCTCACACACAGTTTTTGAAACCATGGCGAAACTACAAAACTACAAAACACACACACATCTTGCAAAAGTAAACACTTCTTTGAAAACTATCTTCTAAAAATTGTATTTTTGCAGTAACTCTACACACCACATGAACACCAAACTACACACAGATGTGAATAATGTAAAGCACTTCTCTCGCGTGTCATCTTGAAGAACAGGAGTTTATCATAACACTCATAGTACATTCATGCATATGCAAATATACACTGCATATATGACTGATGGATTTTGGTCAGTGTAAAAGTAAGAGAAGTCTATAATAGTTGTGCGTAGTTGTTCCCGCTGTTAGCAGGGTATCATCGCTGAATTTAGGGTACAAAAACAAAGACAGAATTATGTATTGAACTGATTAGCAGCTGCATTTAGCGAAGCCTTTACCGACTACCTCCATTGATCACAGCATTCGGCACGGTCCTCTGTGGGTGACGTCACCTCCCAAAACAAACACGCCCCCTGGTATAGCCCCGCCTCCTCACATTGATTGACAGCTTTCCGTGTAGACAAAGGAAATTGTGAGCTAAAGTATTCACATACTGCTATACAGTGGGAATTTGTAAGTAAACATCAAAATAAATTCACAAGAGCAAGTATATTGTTTACACATGTTTATTTACATTAAAGGCAAAATAACTGAAATAATAAGAGCACAAGTATAGATCTGGAATTTCTTTAAGTCTGTCTAAATATTATATAGTAATTGCAATGTCTTTGGTCCATATCTTTCCTTGGGAATGTGTGCTAGACACTGATTAATGCAACATAAAAATACTATACATATTTATATATTTTGCTATTGTATTGTGGAGTGACACTTTAATAAACTTGTCTATGCTCCTCTGATTATATAATGGTAAATATTACAATATCATAGCACAACAACAGTGATCAGCAATAATGATAAGCCTAATACTCTCAATAAGGTCATATAGATCATAACACAGGTAAGAAGTGGATTATCCTTCACCTGAAATGTTTGTCTTTTCATCCTGAAATGCGAGGCAAATGTTGGATCACAATAATTAGGAACCAGTTTCCACAAATCCCTTCACTCGATTGATGTTCTCTTTTATTGTGAACGGCAGTGACTGTAACATCGTATGGAATTATATTTGTGTCAATAAAAATGAACGTAACTTTATACAAACGAACGTAACTTTTCCAGAAACTATCAAAAATATGCCATTACAAAAGAAGAAAAACACAATGAAAACGAAAAAAAATTACTCAGTCGCACAAATTTAACATGCTCTTCAAATAGACTTCATTCTTTGTTAATGATTTTCATAGATTCGTTTTCGCAAATCGTGGATTCTGAATGCGTTGCCACAGATTTCGCTTACGCAAATGTTCGTTTGCTGTTTTGGCACAAACCTCTCGTAACAGCGATCCACTCTGATTGGCTAGTGAGCTTTTGATAGACAGCTGCTCTCTGACCTAGAAGTACAGACGTCATTGGCGCGCATATTGGAAAGCTGTCAAGGTCAAGGTCAAGGTTTCTTTATTTGTCACATAATAGTTATACAGGGTATAATTAGAAGTGAAATGTAATCGAACCAGGTCCGCTCAGTGGACAGTGCAAAATAATAAGAATACAAGTTATATAAAGTAACATAACACAAGGGCATACATGTGGTAAGAAAAGGAGAAATAAGAGTAAAATGTGCAATGAAATAAAAAAGTGCAAAACAATAAGATGTGCAAAAACAATACGATGTGCAAAAGACAATAGGATGTGCAAAAGGATGTGCAAAAAAAAAAGAAAACAATAATAATAAGATGTGCAAAAACAATAAGATGTACAAAAAAAGAAAACAGTGTACTGGGACTTAATAAATAGTAATGTGAATAAGAGGGATGTGCAGGCGGTTGTTCAGGGTATTGTACATAGCAGCAATGATGAGAATGTGATAATATTTACAGTTAATTAAGTTACAATGGGTCTTGTGAGTGTTTATGAAACAGAGTTTGTGTTTAGGAGCCTGATGGCCTGAGGGAAGAAGCTCTTCCTCAGTCTTTCAGTCTTTGCCATCATACTCCTGAAGCGCCTGCCAGATGGCAGTAAACAGAAAAGATGGTTACCGGGGTGGTTTGAGTCTTTGATGATTTTAGCAGCTCTGCTTTTACAGCGTTTGATGTAGATGCCCTGCAGAGAGGGGAGTGTAGATCCTGAGATGCGCTCAGCTAAGCGCACGACTCTCTGTAGAGCTTTGCAGTCCTGGTTTGAGGAATTACCATACCACACTGAGATGCACTGAGTCACGCTTTCTATGGCCCCTGAATAGAAAGTTTTCAGGATAGCTGGTGAGACCCTGAATTTCCTCAGCTGTCGCAGATGGTACAGTCTTTGCCTGGCTTTCTTAACCTGTGTTTGAATGTGTGTAGTCCATGTCAGGTCCTCGGAGATGTTTACACCGAGGTACTTGAAGCTACTCACCCTCTCCACAGGGGTCCCATTGATCATAAGAGGAGTGTAAGGCCTCTTCCTGAAGTCCACGATCAGCTCCTTAGTTTTGCTCACGTTCAGAGAGAGACAGTTGTCCTGGCACCATGATGTAAGTCTCTCCACCTCATCCAAGTATGCGGCCTCATCATTGTTGGAAACGAGGCCCAGAACCACAGTATCGTCAGCAAATTTAACAATAGAGGTGGAGCTGTGTGAGGACACGCATGATCGTGTGTGTAGAGAGAGTATAGCAGGGGCTCAGGACACAGCCCTGTGGGGCTCCTATGTTCAGGGTGATGGAGTTGGAGGTGAACTGGCCGACTTTCACCACCTGTGGTCTGGCGGTGAGGAAATCTTGAATCCAGTCACAAAGTGGTGTTTAGGCCAAGGTCTGAGAGTTTAACAGTCAGCTTGGTGGGGACTATAGTGTTGAAAGCTGAGCTGTAGTCTATGAATAGCAGCCTGACATAGTTGCCATTTTGCTGTCGATGTGGGTGAGGGAGGAGTGCAGTACCTGGGAGATGGCATCATCAGTAGATCTATTTGGCCGATAGGCAAACTGAAGAGGGTCCAAAGTAGCAGGGATGGAGGAGCAAATGTGTTTCTTTAAAGTCTCTCAAAAACCTTCATGACTCGATGTGAGGGCAACTGGACGATAGTCATTCAGGCAAGAGGGTTTACTGTTCTTAGGCACAGGGATTATGACAGATTTTTTAAATGAGGTGGGAACCACAGAGGTAGCAAGGGACTCATTAAATATGGAAGTAAACAAACCAGCAAGCTGATCAGCACAGGACCTCAGAACGCGCCAGTAATCCCATCAGGTCCTGCTGCTTTCCTTACGTTCACTCTCTTTAGTTCCCTCGAGCGTCGTCCTCTGAAAAGGTGATGGCATGATCATTGCTGCTCTGTCTGCTGCTTCCTGGACGGGCTGTTCGGCAGATTTGCGCCGCCATTGCAGTCAAAGCGACCGTGAAGGTGTTTAGCTCTTCGGCCAGCAGCGGATCTGCTCTCACCTCTGCGGAGGATTTATTTCCAGAGGAACAGATGGTCTTCAGTCCCTGCCACATGCGAGAGTCATTGAGCTGGAAATGTGACTCAATTTTCTCACTGTACCGGGCGCTTAGCGGCTCGTATTACGCCGGAGAGCATAGCATGATGTTTTGTACTCGCTCATGTTCCTGACAACAGACCGGCATTGTATGCGGCAGTGCGATTGTTAACCGCATCACGGATAGATCTGTCCACCCACGGTTTCTGATTAGTAAATGTCCTTATTGTTACCGTTTCAGTGGCTTGCTCGGTTAGCGTGTTTACGAAGCTTACTGCTACATCCGTGAATTCGCTGACGTCAGATGAACTCGCCGGAACATGTCCCAGTCGGCGTCATCAAGAGACGCCTGTAGCATAGCTTCAGAGTGGGGGGACCAGCGCGTCACTTCCCTCTCCACCGGCGGATCGCGAGCGATCTTTTGTTTGTATTCCGGCATGAGAAAGATGGCGACATGATCTGATTTGCCAAAAGCCGGCAGTGAGTGGGCTTTGTAGGCGTTATTGAGCGGAGTGATCCAGTGTATTCAGTCCTCTGGTTGGACAGGATATGTGTTGATGAAAGTTCGGCAGGACTTTCTTGAGGTTAACCTTGTTAAAGTCCCCAGCGATAATACAAGCAGCGTCGGGATGTTTGTTGACATATCCGCTGATTTCATCGTGGAGATTGGACAAAGCCACGCTAGTGTCTGCTTGTGGAGGAATATAAACGGCGAACACGAGGATCGATGTAAATTCCGGGCAGGTAGAAGGCGGCAGATAATGGAAAGATGCTCCAGATGAGGCGAACAGGAACGCGACAGAATGGAGATATTCCTGGGGTCACACCATTTCTTGTTAATAAAGAAAACACTCCACCACCTTTGTTTTTTCCGGCCTCGGCTGATCTGTCCATCCGTAAAACAGAGAAGTTATCAGACGCGGCGTTACAGCGTTGTCCGGGACCATCGGCGTGAGCCATGTCTCGTCAAACAAAAGATGTTACAATCCCTAATGTCTCGTTGGAAACTAATCCTGGCTCTAAGATCGTCCATCTTATTCTCCAAGGATTGGACATTAGCGAGCAGAATACTCGGCAGAGGAGGGCAGTGAGCCTTTTTCCTCAGTCTGTTGCGTATTCCAGCACGTCTCCCGCGGTGTTTCCTTCGCCTCCTGCGGTTGTTCAGGTGGTCGTTGTTCAACTCGGTGCTCCGGAGTATCTCCAATGGCCACGCTGGGTCCGTGGATAAAGTATCCTTAATCAGGTTAGTGTAGCGATGTCCAATGTCCAAAAGTGTTCTTCTGTCGTACATAATCATTGCAGGCGATACACGTATCAAAGAGAAGTAAAAAAATAAAAAAATAAGTAAAGAAACACATAAAAGCACAATTCTGAGCGGAGCTAATTCACAGGCGACTGAACTCAGCAGCGCCACCGGAAGAGGTGGTTTGCAGGTGTCGCGGTGATTTGTTTATGTCGTCGTGCTTGGTTTGTATTATATTAAGTATGTAAATAATATTTGACCTCCAGATGCTGATAACCCGCAACGAACTGTTGCACACTGTACATGAATAAAACTTTTATCGATGTTATTGGTTAACCTTACTTCAAGCTGCCTTGAGGGACAAACTGAGGAGGACGATGATCCCGCTCCGTGTCTCTCCTGAGAGCTCATCTTTACAGACTGAGACGACCGAAGGTCAAATATTATTTACATACTTAATATAATACAAACCAAGCACGACGACATACAAACAAATCACCGCGACAGCTTTCAATATGCGCCAATGACGCCTGTACTTCTAGGTCAGAGAGCAGCTGTCTATCAAAAGCTCACTAGCCAATCAGAGTGGATCGCTGTTAAGCCCGCCCCACGAGAGGTTTGTGCCAAAACAGCAAGCGAAAATGTGCGGCGTGGCGAAATCTGTGTAGCGCATTCAGAATCCACGATTTGCGAAACGAATCTATGAAAATCATTAACAAAGAATGAAGTCTATTTGAAGAGCATGTTAAATTTGTGCGACTGAGTAATTTTTTCGTTTTCATTGTGTTTTCTTCTTTTGTAATGGCATATTTTTGATAGTTTCTGGAAAAGTTACGTTCGTTTGTATAAAGCTACGTTCATTTTATTGACACAAATATAATTCCATAATATGGAGCATATTTTGCAGTATTAAACACGCATTTATACCAATTTCATCAGGCTCGAACATTCTTCAAAAGAGCACAAAGAAGCTTTCTCAGCTGCATAGTTGCAAGTCTTGTGTCATCAGAACGGTGTTCAACATCACCGTTTCCGTTTAATAACGCTTTGCAACGTTTTATCGGGGCTGACGCAGCCCTGGATATACTGTCATACTGTGTTACTTTAAATTATTATACGATTATGTCAAATAACTGAATCAGTGCTGCAAAACTATTCACTTTTACCACAACACGAATATTCTGACACAAAACTCAAATCTGCATTGCTTAAACATATGTTTTGAGAAATCTTAAAAGTTTACATGCAGATCCTTAATGTAATCACACTGAATTTTGCATATATATATATAATCTCAATCATTGATTTAATGGCAGTCTCGCTCTCAACTTGTGACCTTAAGACATCAGGAATCATGTTGATTAGGACTTCTTCAGACTGTAGACTTTATAAAATCACTGTTAAATGATCTGGGTTAAAAATGAATGTATGAATCACTCAATCCTCGATTCCCCTTCGTCGCCCTCAGATCCTCTGATCGATGTGACTGAAGATCTTCAGCTACTTTTCTAAATTCACCAGAGCTGAAAGCTGAGCAGGAGAGGGTTTGATTCCAGATTTCAGCTGTGTTTTTATTTCCTGGATTAAATATCGTTCGTCCAGCTCTTTCAAGGCGTCAAACAGGAGACTGCGTTTGTCTGTATTTTCTGGAGAAGACGCCATGATCAGTGCTTTGATGTGTTTAACTGTTTGACTGGATAAAGAATAGTGTCTTTCTCTCTTTTTCAGGAGGTCTTTTAAAGCTCTCTGACCGGACTCCAGCAACAAACCCAGTAAAAAGCAGAAGAAAAGATCCATCTGTCTTTCTAAAGCCTTTTCCACCACTTTCTCGAGTGCATTGCCTGTGAAGCACGGATCTCCACAGTCAAGTTTCAGACTGGACAGATCTCTGAGGTGGACTGAATTGTTCTCATTAATGACTTCAGTCGCATATAAAGCAGCCAGAAACTCCTGAGTTCTGTGATCCACAAAACAGATTAATTTACACTTGCTTTTGTCTTCAAACTTCTTTATGATCGAGGAGCGTATCAGATCACTCTCATCTCTAATGCCACATTTCTTTAAGTGTTCATTACAGAAGAGAGAGTTTCCATTCACCAGCAGATAAAACGCTATTCTCCCCAGAGCTATGATGGTCTCTTTTCTCTCTTGAATCAGTTCAGTCTGAGCTAACAGGAGTCTGATGTACATCTGAGTGAGAGTCTTGGGGAAATCATCACTGAACATCTTCTCTGGAATCACCGCAATGATTCTGCAGTAATCTGGTAAATAACACATGCTGCTGATGCGGCTTGATTTCTGGATGTGACCGATGACTTTATCGGCCATTCTCTGATCACTAATGCTCTTTCTGAAATATTCCTCCTTCTGTAGATCAATAAAGCCCCGGATCTCTGTCACACGATCAATAAATCCATCGGGAATCTGATTGACCGCTGCTGGTCTGCTGGTGATCAGGATCCGAGCGTTAGGAAGCAGATTTCCCATGATGACGTTTGCCAGGAGACCAGAGACCGAGGCTGGCTCATTTTCATCAGTAATCTTCTTTGTGTTTTGGAGATTTAGAGGAAGTTTGAACTCGTTCAGTCCATCAAAGATCAGCATGATCTTGTCAGAGTCACTGAGTTTCAGATATTCAGTGTTTTCGAAGCACTGCTGCAGAATCTCCATGAAGCTACACTTCTTCACCGTCTCTCTGATAATGTTTAGCTTCTGAAAAGGTATTGGAAATATGTAATCGATATCAGTGTTTGATTTCTCTTCAGCCCAGTCCAGGATGAACTTGTGCACAGTCACGGTTTTTCCAGTGCCAGCATCTCCCTTCAGCAAAACGCTCCTGATATGCTGGCCTTCGAACATGTTGTTGCGCATGATCCGTCGATCATCACTGATGTGAGAATCAGGGTCCTCTGTGATGTGTTGTTCAATGAAGACATCGTTCAGGTTTTGTTTTTCATTCAGATACTGAAACTCCTCCTTCAGTCTCAGTTTAAACGTCTTTGATGAGGACACTGTTACGAAACAAACACACATCACATGCTGTTATTATATTTACATGAGCAGAGTTCAACCAACTCATTGAATTATTTAATCATGTCATTATTTCACGAGTAAGAGAGAAAATGTCTTGTTTTCAAGTTTTTATGTCACAAGTCGATGTTGTGAAGTAGTGATTTTCCATCACTGTTGCTTGTGGTAGAGGTCTGCTACCCGACCGAACCCAGCGGGTCCCGAAATACTTCGGGTTTCGGGTTAATGTTTAATGGATAGCGTCGGGCTCGGGTCGGGTCGGGTTTGTAGCTAAACCAAAACTATATGCAGAGGCTTCGCTGCTTTCATAGACGCACGCACACAGATATCAGAGGCAGCACAAACATCACGGAAACTTTTATTAGTAAAATAGCTTCGACAGGCTACTGACTATAAGTCACAACATTATATTTATCTGCAATGAGGCGGCAAAATCGCTGTTTTGAAGTAACTAAGCCTCATTGCTTGTGAGAGAGACGCCGCAGACGCAGGTTCACATGCACGCGCAACTTTCCTCGGTCTCTCTCTCTCTCTCTCTCTCTCTCTCTCTCTCTCGCTCTCGTTCTCGCTCTCTCTCTCTCTCTCTCTCTCTCTCTCTCTCTCTCTCTCTCTCTCTCTCGCTCTCTCTCTCTCTATCTCTCGCTCTCGCTCTCGTTCTCGCTCTCTCTCTCCCTCTCTCTCTCGCTCTCTCTCTCTCGCTCTCTCTCTCTCTCTCTCTCTCGCTCTCTCTCTCTCTCGCTCTCTCTCTCTCTCTCTCTCTCTCTCTCTCTCTCTCTCTCTCTCTCTCTCTCTCTCTCTCTCTCTCTCGCTCTTTCTCGCTCTCTCTCTCTCTCTCTCTCTCTCTCTCTCTCTCTCTCTGTCTCTCTCTCTCTCTCTCAAATAAATGATTAATTCATTCAAATAAATACAATCTTATTTAAGATCTTATGTCTGATTTAAAGTAGACAGAATGCTAACGAGCCTTAACTGACAAAAAATGACCATAATTTGTACGGTGGAAGAATTATCTTCATACAAAATTCATAAACTCGGCAGAATGTATGCGACCGCTGCACCTGATGTTCACAAACTTTCATAACTGGTAAATGTTTGTGAAATGGCAGAGCCTTGATTAATCTGTTTCTTTGCATGCAATCGTGAAATGCAGCCTTTTTCCCTTTTTTTTGTTGGCTATTCGTTGGGGGATTTGGTCGGGTTCGGGCTCTAAATTTAACCGTGCCGCTCGGGTCAGGTCGGGTTGGGTCAGACGATCTCGGGTACGGGCCGGGTTCGGGCTTCAGTTTTGAGCCCGTGCAGACCTCTAGTGTGTGGTATAATAACACTTGTTGGATTTGAGTCTGATCATGAAACATACACAACTGAGATTAATCAAACTCAAAAAGCTCATTTTATCATCAATACTTCGTCTTCTGCTCTTTTCTGATTTTTTAAGACTGTTAATACGGTTTTGGGTACCAGATAAGACTTGCTATAACAGGTTGTGTATTAGACAACCCTTCCTAAAACTGTTTGAATACCAGACAAAAGGCCTATTTTCTGACATGATCTGATTCATCTGACGTGGAGACTTGATCTGATCGTATACACAGAAGTGTTCTTCTAGTTCGATTGTGAGTGTTTTATGTTCCCTAGTTTCTAGAAAACTCCTTAATATGACCCGAGTATGTGTTCAAAACTGATGACTGGAACGATGATTCATTTAGTGTTGTAACTAAACCTCAATCTCTAATGATTATATCACATGTCATTATTGGTTACCTGACAATTGGCTCTGTGTGCTGCTCTCTGGGTTGATCACGGACGGCTTGAGCTGCTCCAATAAAAAAGACAATCTTATTAAGAGGCTAAATGACACTTAACAGCACAACCCAACTGTTCGAATTTGTGCAACCCATTTTATGGATGACAGTTTTGTGACCATGGGAGAGTACAAGGCTGGCTGTGTGCAAAGGGTATTTCTAAAAATAAAAAAGGGTCAATGACGACTTTGCTCTGACAATCTGGCGCTTCTGAATCAGCGACTGTATGTTTTGTTATTAGTTTAAGTATTTGCTATTGACTGTTCAAATGCAGAGTTTTGTGCATAACGCAGCGTATGTGTGTGTGTGTGTGTGTGTGTGTGTGTGTGTGAAGGGAACAGCGTCGTCAGAAAATAGCACGTCAGCTGTCTTAATCGCGGCTTGTGTGCAAATACATCCGAGCATCATCTCTCTGTTCCCCTCTCAGGCTTGAACTGATGGTAAAACTAAGGACTTTATTAACTGTCTTTATATTTACATTGAAAGCTGAAGCTCGCGATTATGGTAAGGGGCGTTACATTTCCAACGCGTGCTTGTGGTGTTCGGCCAATCACAATGCACTGTGTCAGCTGGCCAATCAGAACAGACTGTGCTTGTCAGAAGGAGGGGCTTTGTAGAAAACGAAGCATTTGAAAGAGGCGGGGCTTAGAATATTTGAAAAATAATGAGCGGGCCTACAATAATGTACAGTATTTAAAAAAAATGATGTGTTTTTTGAACATTAAAGCATGTCAACATATTCTGTTACACCAAATACACAAAATAATGATCTTTAAAATAGCATCATATGACCCCTTTAAATATCTCCTTAATCCAGGAGACTTTAATCTAAAGTTACTAAAACACTGAGATGTACAAAGATCTCTATAAACACTTGTTCTCATATTGATGAACAATAACAATACCTTGATGCTGGAAACAGCAGGATTCTTCAATACATTCAAATTCTGAATTCTGCAGGAAAAGATAGAAAAAGGCCTATGTTTGAATATTTGTCCTCAATCTAGACATTTTCTCATTTTAATTTTATTAACCAATGAACTGCTCATCAATAACCACAATTAAAAAAAAAAAAAATTCAGTTTTTAAATGCTTTACGTATACAATGAAGTCACACCTCAATTTTGATCTTTTCTAAAGGCAACAGAAAGAAACATAAAAGCAACATTTGTAACACTTCCAATGTGAAGAGAAACATCACACTTTCGTGATCCCTCGTGTTTATTTCCTGCCTCACCAATACTTCTCTGGTGATCTGCATCTGATCTATGAACGACTGTCACACACAGACTCTTTCTAAATGTACCTGCATAAAACTTGATGAACTTGAGTAGCAAATGAAGTAAGCATGCCACATTTGCTGAAACAGGGCTCTCTTAAGCATATTCACACATAACTGTAAAATATAACAGGACTCTCCTACCTTCCGGTCACTTCCCCTTGTCCTGTAGAAACTTCTTCTGTTTTCACATGGCCTTTAGAAAACAAAAACAACAAACAAGTGTTTATAAACGTGGATATAAAATATAAAGTTAAGTATAATATGGTTTTCATTTGAATTGAATGCATGTGAATGTTTTTCTTCAGCGGTGCACATGTGATCAGAGCTATTGATATTTATGACTGGTATCGTTAATGGACACTTCAGTGGTTTATCATTTTATTTAAAGAGGTTGTTTTGGAATTATGGAATATTAAAATGTTTTTTGAGCCACATAAAGGTCAATGCTTCCTCTGTTATCAAATCCAAAATAGAGAGAATTACAGTAATTCATTCATGAAAAAAAAAACATTGTTGCTTTCTCAAAATCAGCCGTTTATAAAAATTAAAAATAAAAATTTGACACCAGTTGTAATTAAACCAGAAAAGTGGTAGAATAAGCATTGAGCCACTTCCTGATTTCCAGGGCCAAATACAAGGACCTTGGTCTTATCATCATTTAATAAAAAAAAAGTTTGAAGCATCCAGGCTTTAATGTCTTGTAAACAGGCCAATACAACTTTAAGTTCCATGCTCAAATGAACCATGTTTAGCAACAACTTATAGGTAGGAAAAAATATGACTCACCAATAATCTGACAGCTGCTTCCCTAAAGAACCATTTTATTCAAATTAACATGGTGCAAATAACCAAGATAAGGTACACATTCTCAACTGATTTTTGCTCAGGGATCATCATACATACCACTGTGGTAACTTCAGTGACGTCACTGTATACGGTGTAGCTGAGTTTCCCCACCGCACATTTGATCACATATTTAGTTCCTGCTCTCAGATCAGTCAGAGTAACTGTGTGTTGATCCTTCATCACTGGTTCAGAGGTCCAGAGTAAGTTCATCATCCCTTTATACAGTATTCTGAGCTCCACTGTAGCAGGACATGCTGGAGGAACCTTTACAACGACAGTGGTTTCTTTGACCTCTTCAGTGATTGGACAGGCAGGCTGTGATGGAGGAATTAAGCAAACAGCTTCATCACATTCACTTTCATACAGCAGAATGCAGGAACCAGGATTATTCTCCATTTCTCTCGAGGACACAATGAACCTGGCTGGTTTACAATCTTTTGAATCAATAAAGTTCTTAAACGTCTTTAAGTTGCTCCTCATGGTCTTTAGGATCTCAGGACTAAGCCAAGACTTTTGCTTTGTATCAGGGCGGTTCTCATTACTTCTTCCTTTCGCTGAAGGACTCAAACAGGCCTTTTGTTGAAGCAGCAGCTCATCTGTCCAGTCCAATGATGTGAACGTGAAACAGACCAGATTTACAACTTCCAGATCCATTAATATCAGATCTATGTTCACTTCAGCTTGTGCACCGGCACCCTTCAGCTGTCGGAGGACTGATTTAATGATGTCGGACTCTCTTTCTCTCTCTTTCAGCCATTCTGCAAGGTCAGATCTTCTGAACGGAGATTCCTCATGTTCTTGTAGAAGTTCGTTCAGTGCCGTTTCCTTCATCACGTCTCCACGGACGTTTGGCAGCAGAGAGCCGAGACTCTTCGTGAGCTTCAGTTTGTACATATAACAGTTTTGCTTCATTTTCTGAATTTTATCATGAAAAACAGTAAAAGTCAGAGCAGGGGAGTCTTTCAGAAGATCACTGCATCTCATCTCAGCTGTATTTAGACTCCCAATCACTGATTCTATGGCTATGATTAGATCCATGTCGACGTCCTTCTGAAGTTTTGAAGCTCTTGAGTCAAGTTTGTCCAGAGGATAAAGCCAAACTCTCACAGGAACGGCAAGCTCTTTCTTTTCTCCCAGAAGTTTTGGAAGATCGGTGAAAACCTTCAGAGCATCTTCAAAAGAGGTCGGGTTTGACGGTAACTGGAAATCGCCATAAAACATGCATGTGAATTTCTGGACTGCATTCTTCTGAGCCTCATTCATGTTCAGACTCGCGTTCACATCTACTGAAATGAATGTGAGTTTCTCAAGGGCCAGCTTTGCTTCTCCTTCTACTGTATTTTTGTTCTCATCTGCTGAAACTTCTCTATCAAACACGAAGCAGGCGTCTGCTCCGTACAGCACTGCTGTCACGACGTGTGTCGCTGTGTCATTATCAAACACGTCCTGATTAATGATATTTTCAGGTGCCAAGTGATTCATGGTCAGTTCTTCAAACCGGCAAGTTGTGTGATAATGTAGAGTCAGTCTCTGCTGTCTGAAAGACTTCTTGGTGTCATTGAGATATTTGGCTGCTCCTGAGACATTGACCAGCCCACCTAAAAGACTCAGTTTCAGAGAGTCGTCAATGTTCAGTAAGGTTGATTTGTCCTCAATGGAGTCTGAAGACGTGACTTTGAAATCTGTGTTAAGTTGGGGACGGGTTCGTAAACTCTGCTGGACCTTTTCTGGATCCCACAGTGTGATTCCTGCAACAAAAAAAGGCAAATAATTGCGATTGATTACACTTTAGGTCCATTTTGTGAGAAAGCAATCAGATGTTTCCAGTGAAATGAGCATCAGTGACTGTTGATGGTGTGATGCGATCACAAATAGTGCAAAGTTTTCATATATACAAATAAGCAGCAATGTGACAGTCATAGAACTAGTAGCAGTAAACACGCATGATCCACATACTTTTTGCCACTTGTGTAATATTATGCAATTGTGATGTAGAAAATTGGTATCTTCATCCTTTATTCAAACGTATGGATGTTCCCTATCTGCCACTCACTTGACATTGTGTTGATGTAGTGACACTAGAAGTCACACTTGGGAGCCCCAAACACCTCTGATACTTCATTAAAGGCCAATGAGAATTGGCGAGAGAAATTTGCATTCCAGCCACTCTCCCATGCAAATGGGTATAAAAGGAGATGGTATGATCTACTCATTCAGATTTGTTCTTCACTGAGGGCGATCTGGGGGCTTCATTTGAAGCATTTCCAAAGGGTGACCCCCAAGAACCTTCCATGCCTCTGTAACAGATGTATGCCAGTAAGGGCTGTGTGTAAACCTCACTCTCCTGACCTCAGAAGAGGCGCTCTAGTGACTGACGCTAGAGGCTGTAGCCTTTGGCGTTCCTTGTTAGAGCGCCCGCCTCCCGCACCGGAATCCCGGGTTCGAGACCCGCTCGGTGAGTTGGTGCGGACCCGTGTCGTGGGGGTTACATTGGTGCCGTGACCCGGACGGGAGTGAGGTTTAGAGGGGTGAGTGTAACGGATGTATGCCAGTAAGGGCTGTGTGTAAACCTCACTCCCCTGACCTCAGAAGAGGCGCGCCTTTGGTGTTCCTTGTTAGAGCGCCCGCCTCCCGCGCGGAATCCCGGGTTCGAGACCCGCTCGGTGAGTTGGTGCGGACCCGTGTTGTGGGGGTTACACCTCAACACACTAGTTTTTCCCTGTCAAATGCATGGATGAGTCAGGCTTCTCACCCAAGTATGATTCATTTCTCATTCAGAGTTCGTAAAGAGGATGAACTGTTGATAGCAGCATTGGAAAGGAGTTTGAAGTTTCCTAAAGCCTTGTCTGGACTCCCAACATCTGGCTGCATTGCTCATAAATAACCAAATTAGAGCACATATACTAATAATAATATGTAAATAAATCAATTCTATCAATGCTAATATGTCAATGCAATGCTCCGCAATATAAAATGCCAATTTGTATCCAATGCAGACTTTATAAACTGATGCATCGCATCATTAACTTTTTATGCTGATGCATCGAGTGAATCTGGAAATCTTGAGCTGCATGCACAAAGTTCATCCCAAGTAACTTTTCCACAAGTTGAATTATATACTAATATAGAGTCATTTCCAGAAACACAAAACACCATCATGGTAACACACACCTTATAAATAAAGCCATGAACATTCATTAAACATCAGAAGATGTAACATAAAACCATAAACTACATAACTGATATCAAAAACAATTAAAACATGATTATTTAAATAAAATACTTTCAAAGTGTGAGTGATTTTGACAGTAAATTATACATTGATTTGTTATTTTTTTACTAATAAAATCTGTACAATTAACAGCATTTTACTGTAAAATTACATGGAATGCCTGTTTAGATATTTTACAGTTTTCCCCTGTTTATAGTATAGCAAATTACTCTTAATCTATAAAACAAAATCCGTAGTGTCTTTACAATATTTTATAGTTAAAATTACATTCATTTTTTACAGTATATATATATATATCTGTGAATGTTTAAATGAAAATATTCTTTCAACAACATGGATTCATTCAGGAGCAAAACAAGCAATGGTCTTTGTAAGTGAGTGAATCGTTTAGTCAATTAATTCAATCAAAATACAGACGTGAACAAAACAAGTGACTTAATAAATAGCACCTTTCTCTCCAGAATGTTAATTTTAGCTGCAAAAGTGTGAGACTCAATTGTGATAGCGCTATAGGTAAATAACAAGAAGTGAGGTAAACTGTCAAACTGTTTGCACTACAAACCTGTGTGTTTGATTACAGTGTAAAGGAATTTTCCTTTCTGGACAGTAATCAAACAGTGAGACATAGATTCAGATGTATGTATTATATGTTTTCTTCTCGTAGTTAGATAAGCATTCTTTGTGTGATGATTTACTATGATTGAGAAGTGATAGAGGTAAGGAAACGCAGATGGTCAAGGGGCATTTGCCTCCTTTTCTGTTTAACCATCAATCGGTAAACAAACTGGTATCTTTCCTCTAGAGGAGGGAAGGAGGAGGCCTTGGAAGGAAAGGACTATAAAACAGACCAAAACTGCTTTCCCTTAGCGCTCGCTCTCTTGCTCTCTTGCTACTTCTTATCTCTGGCTCTCTGGCTCTCTGGCTCTCTATAGCTATCTCTCTGGCTCTCTCTCTATTTCTCTCGCTCCTGACTGACTCACAGCTATGTGTGTTAGAACTGAGGGATCTTCTCTTGCAAGAGAATAAACACTTTATTATTATAATTTGGACTCAGAGTTGTCTCTTACTCAGTGATGATGTTTGTTAGAAAATTGCCACAGTTTGGTGTCAGATAGTGGGATTCCTTGGACGTGACTTCTGGACCTGACAGCGGACGGAGGCTGATCACCTTGGAGCTGAAAAGTTCCAACCCTACCTCGCAAAAAAGATTGAGAGACGAGGGACCGTTCCGCTGTTGGGACCGGAGGGATCGACCACTGGAATCAAAAAGAACCCAGGTGGCACAAAACGACATCTCTGGTAAGAAATAATTAAATTCAATTTAATTAGGGTGAAATTCAGTTTAAAGAGTGAAATTGAACCATATTGGCTGAGATTTGTTTCTGTGGTAGAGTAATCTGAGCAACATTCAGATTAGGTAACCTGAGATTAATTTGAGATCTGTACGGATCAAGAGGGTTTCAAACAGGTACCGAGGTTAATTGGGGTTAGGAAAAATCGAAAGATTTTGATAAATCACAATTAAGAGGGCACTAATAGTGCAACCCGATCCGATTGCGGATAAGAGAAAATCGGATCTGCTGGAGACGTCTAGCAGATTAAATAAGCGTGCGCGAGCAAATCCACGGGAAAGCAGAAGACAGCCAGTATGGGGATATCTCAGAGCAAGTTTGTGAAATATGATACACCGGTGTACTACCAAATGAAAAAACATTATGGTCAGAAATGTATGCAAGATATTGAAAAATTAATCAAGCATCATGATTTTCCCGAAGAGGAACATTGAGTCTCACAAACTGAAAGTGGTTTCAACAACCAGGTTGTTGTTGCAAATGTGTTAAACATGTATGTTAAAAATGTGAACAAAAAGTAGATGGTTGGCTCAAGGAAGTAGATGGTTGGCTCAAGAAAGTTAGCAGGAAGGAAAAAAGCAAGTGCAGAAAGTTAGCAGGAAGGAAAAATGAAAAGTGTGAAAGTCTATTTGTATGTGTCTGCACCACCAGAACCGAATGACCCACAGTATGTTTGTGTTTCCCACATGAAAATACGGTGAGGCCGGCACCGCCAAACACACATCTACCCAATGGCTCAGCTGGATGCATTGAAATTCCCCGACCTCGACTGTTTCTCCGTCCAAGACAACCGCAGCGAGACGCTGAATGAACAAGCACGAGCAGCGCGAGTGACAGAGGAGAGAGACGCAGCTGGCTGTTGTGGGGCAGCACGAGCAGCGCACAAATGTGGACTGTGTGCGGCCAATGAACATGACTTTTCTGGCTGCAGTGCAGGTTGTCCAAGAACCACGGACACTGGGCACAGGATTGTCCAGAGGCGCGAAGGCGGATTGAAAGGAGAGGAACGGAGAACAGGAGAGGAGAGGGTGGGTGACAGGCATTCAGCAAGCTACGAAAGGGAAGTAAAAATGTATTGACACACACACAACACGCTCACATACACTGATTCAAATACCGCTCTCTGCAATGAAGACATGCTTGCAAACCTTTATGTGTGAGTGTGTGGAAGATTTGAATAAGGCTATCTGCAATGAAGACATGCTTGCAAACCGTTAATGTGTAAAAGCTGTAGTTTTGAATAAGACCATGTGACTGATGAATGTCTGAGAATGTACAAAAGTTTAGGGTTTTAAGGCTACAGAGATATCCCATGTTAGTTGACGGGACAAATGATTTCGAAATTGAGCGTGAACCTCAATATGAGGAAGAGTGGGTTAACGGGGTAGAAAATGAGAAAATGTTTTTGACAAGGTTTGATAAGATTTTCTGGAATGAAAATGTGTGTGCGCTTTCAGCTTGCCTGTCGGAAAAACAAATGCAGTTGTTTTGATAACAGAGACGCCAGCCCACTTATCACTAACGAAGGCCACTGAGCAGAAATGTTTGTGAGAAAAGGCATGAGAGCCACAGAAGGGCTGAAAAGGGAAGAGGGGAGAAACACATTGAAGTATATAGATGATTTATTGATTTGTGCACGAGATGAGGTTACGCGTGGCTGACACTGTAACTCTCTTGAACCATCTGGCGAGAGGGTCACAAGGTCAGTCTGACAAAGCTACAGTTTGTGAAGCAGGAAATAATTTGTTTTGGGTCACACTAACACCAAACAATAAAGCTATCTCTGAGAAACGCATAAAAGCCATCAAAGATGTACCAAGACCTTTAACAAAGACAATTGTTATCATTCTTGGGAATGTGTGCATATTGTCGAACGTATATTCCAAATTATGCACTTCTTGAAAAGCCCTTGAGAGCCCTGACAACAGGGAAAGGGCTGAGGTCATGTGACAAGATTGAAAGGCTTTTTTTTTTACACAGATGGTAGACGCAGTCTCCATGATTTTGCAAGAGCAGAGAACATCACATTTATCAACAGCCCGATGGCTGAGGTATCACACGATTTTACTTGACATGCCAAATGTAACAGTGAAAAGATGCACAACTTTGAATCCTGCCACACTCCTCCCGACGGAGGAGGATGGACAGGAACACCATTGTTGTCTATCAGTGCTGGAACAGGTGTGTACACCACGTCCAGACCTGTTGGACACACCTTTAGAGAATCAGACAATGTCCTCTTTGTGGATGGGTCGGCCCAAAGATCCACAAACAGGCTTGAATAAGGTTGGTTTCAGGTGACCACTGAATTTGAAGTCGTAAAGTCTGGCAAATTGCCATCAAATTATTCGGCTCAGGCAGCTGAATTGGTTGCTCTGACAGAGGCGTGTAATCTTATGGCAGACAAGTGTGTGACAATTTACACAGACTCGCGTTATGCTTTTGGGGTCACTCACGACTTTGGGGCGCTTTGGAAGCACCGAAATTTTTTTGAAGTCGGATGGACATCCGATATTAAACGCAGCTCTGGTGGCTAAGCTTTTGGAGGCCATTCTTTTACCAGACAAGGTCGCGATCTGTAAATGCGCAGCGCACACTAACGATAAAAGTTTTATCTCCACAGGAAACGCGAGAGCAGACGCAGCAGCGAAGGCCGCGGCAGCACAGGAGACAAAAGAAACGACTTGTGCTTTGGTATCTGTGACTAACCCTGATATTTCCCCTTGTTTACAGAGTATGCAGTCTTTTTCCACAGGAGCAGAAAAACAACGATGGAGGTCGTCTGGCTGCAGTCTCCAGAGGGGGGTATGGATGAGTGTTGATGACATTCCTTGTTTGCCCAAACACTTCTTTCAGCATTATGCTAAGTTGACACATGGGTTGGATCATGTGTCAAAAGCGGGTATGATAATGCAGATGAGGAAATTATGGTTTACAAAGGGGTTACAGTGTTTGCTGAAAATTTTTGCAAAAGATGTGTCACTTGTAAACACACACAATGAGGCTAGGGGAATAAAAACCCTTGGCATCTCAACCAGCACCGGCAGGCCACCATTCATGGGCATAGAAGGGGGTAAACAAAGGCTGCCATCAAAGGATGTGTGTGAGAATGACATGTTGAATTACTGCAAAGAAGTGTCTTGTCTGTTGTCAAATATTTCTGTGCAGGTAAAAGCTGAAGGTTGCTGAGAGATTCCTGCACGAGGTGAGACCTGGCGATTTCGTGGTGATTCGTGATCACAGGAGAAAGAGCTGGAAGTCGAAAAGGTGGCTAGAGCCTTTCCAGGTGCTTCTGGTGACGCACACGGCAGTGAAGGTCGCAGAAAGGGCTACGTGGGTTCACGTAAACCATGCAGAAGGGTGCCGCCCATTGCGGAGGCGGAGCAATCGCTGGAGGAGGTTCAACGCGAGTGTCAATAAATGCTAAGATCCAGTTTGAAAAACCCTTGCATTGCAGCTGTGTGTTTAGGCGGAACCAGATATCAGCAGCAAGGAGGAGACAACTTTGATTGCGCAACCGGCATACGGGTGGACACTGTAATCAACAGAACAGATAAGACTCTTAGTGTTTCAAAAACAGTACTTTCTCACATTCTTTGGTCATAACAGCATCTTTTGATAAAGAGTAACTGAGAGAATGGAGCGTCCAAGACCGTGGCACCCATTCAGAGTAACAGGAATGTGTGGCCTGTATAAAACCACATGTATAATGACTTTGTTGTCAGTAACAATTTGCTTGGTAATACTACACTTCACAACAGGTCTGAAGGTGTTACCAACAGGAGATCAGACCAACAATATGATGACACAAGTAGCGGAAGTTACAGTGAAATGTGTTAATTGAGTTATGATGTTTCTATTTTTTTTTCTTAAGAATGATTGGTATGTAAAGAAGGTTAAAAGCAGCAGTTATCCGTGTACGAGAGGACGTACAAGGAGAGGGGTTGAAACTGAGGGATTTTCTACATACTTTTAATATTTACATTTTATATTACAGGAGTAACTCAACAGTGATAAATTGATATGTTTATTTCCTACCTTGAACTATACTTTTCCTTATTTATACTATTGTGACTGAGGGTTCGGTTTAACCGAGAGTGCCACAGCAGTGTCTGTCCATTTAGCCCGGCGATAGAATGAAATCTTTACTGTGCTTGCTAAACATTTACAGCCTAAGCATTTTTCAAATATTCAAAAAACTTACTTCACAGGTTCAAGAAGAGTGATCATTTATGTGAAAATCAGAGATGAAGAGTATAAGTGTGATGTAATGGCTTGAACTTGTATTTATTATTATTTTTACTATTATTATTACAATGTTTGATTAATCAGTTATCAGAGAATGATAAACAGAGAGGAATTATAAAGGAATTTTCCTTTCTGGACAGTAATCAAACAGTGAGACATAGATTCAGATGTATGTATTATATGTTTTCTTCTCGTAGTTAGATAAGCATTCTTTGTGTGATGATTTACTATGATTGAGAAGTGATAGAGGTAAGGAAACGCAGATGGTCAAGGGGGCATTTGCCTCCCTTTTCTGTTTAACCATCAATCGGTAAACAAACTGGTATCTTTCCCTCTAGAGGAGGGAAGGAGGAGGCCTTGGAAGGAAAGGACTATAAAACAGACCAAAACTGCTTTCCTTAGCGCCGCTCTCTTGCTCTCTTGCTACTTCTTATCTCTGGCTCTCTGGTCTATAGCTATCTCTCTCTGGCTCTCTCTCTATTTCTCTCGCTCCTGACTGACTCACAGCTATGTGTGTTAGAACTGAGGATCTTCTCTTGCAAGAGAATAAACACTTTATTATTATAATTTGGACTCAGAGTTGTCTCTTACTCAGTGATGATGTTTGTTAGAAAATTGCCACAACAACAGCAATATGAAATAGTAGTTTGCAACATCAAGCATTATAACAGATGTTTTAGTTTAAATAGCTGAAACAATGATGCGCTCCACTTTAGTCAGATTTGTATTTTGTCCAAATAGATATTCCAAAATGTATTTTGTCTGATATTTTTTCAATTTTCACATTTTGGGAGTCTTCATCAAATCAGAGTGAGATGAAATGTTGCATTATGGTATGGTACCTGGAATGAGAGCATCTTTCCTGCAGTCGTACAGCATCCCCAGCTGGAAGGATCTCCCTAGAGCTGCTGTTTCAATCATATCCACTCCTACTGTAGCCATACTGAACACACAAGAACAGCCTTTGGACAACATAGAACGGCTATAAACAAGTTTACACTTGTTCTGTTCAGTAGTATTGTAAGAAAGAAACTGCAAACTCAGGTTAGAGTGGACAAAAGACACTTATCAACCATTAAGATTGTTTATTTTGTAATATGTGTCACACCTTTAAGAGTGAATCCTGTAGACTGAGCACAATGTTCACCTTTCACAATCAGGAAGTCAGGTCTGTTAAAAACAAAGCCAGAAACGGACTTTTAAATGGATTTAACTAACGTTACTTGTTTCCACTACGTTTGCTTAGTTTGGCGTTTATTAGATAGGTTTGCATAAGCGGTGGAATCCCATTACCGTGTGTGGCGTCGCAAGATTGATTCACACCGCTGGAAATGTTGTAACGTTAGTTCATTAATAAACACACTTGAGTTTAACGACATTCCATATATTTAAGAGCAGAATAAATGTTGCATACTCAAACTGTTTCCGCGAGTTTTCTCCTCTCCTTTGTCTGTTTTACCTTCACTTTCACTTTCTCGTTTGTGTGTATAACCAGAGGGATTTGAGTTTACAGCAAAGACGGTTCAATCCTATAATTATGAATACTTTGGAGAAAGTACAACGCCCAATATGGCGGGATAGTCCCGCCTTCTAAATGAAAGAGCAAATCGCTGATTGGTCAAGTCTTTGCGTCACTGCAAGCGGCCGTTAGAAGTCCTGAGATGGGTCTGGCTCATCTCGTTAGATTTATAACATACAATATTTTAACAATAAATAACATCAAAAATATGTTACAACATGTAAAAATAAACATAAAAAGAAATTACATTATTTTTACCGGGGGGGAGCATATATAAGGTATACATTGATGTGCGCATGCCCAGTAGCGCCATACTTATCCCTTCTATCCTTAACGGAACAATTTTAGTTTTTGGAACAATCTTAGTTTTTTACAGTGAGGAGGAGCGTCAAACCAGACACAGGGAAGCGAGTTTGATTAATTGATTTATTATTTATCGCAGGTGTAGTGGATTAGATGTAATGTCAAATACACACATTTTAGAAGAAACCACAGTACAGAATGCGAACAGCATTAAAAAACAATTGAATGCAGATTTTTTTTTTAACAGTTCTAATCTTGAACACCTTAAATTGTTTAAGCATCAGTTATCGTGCTAAAACATATTATTTGTGGAAAGACTCAATAGATTTATTATTAGTTTATAATTCGCCTGATGGATGGAGAAATCTTTCATATCATATTTCAGACCCCTACCGGTCAGAACAGGTACTGTTCCCCAAAGTCTTCACTTATATTACTATGAAAACAAAGTGTGAAACGAAACATGGTGAATAAGCCCTGACTTCTGAATAAAAGAGCCAATCATGTGTTGGTAAAGTCAGGTGTCACTGCAGCAGCTGTTCAAAACAGTCAGTAGGTGTGTTTGATTTGAAGCAGCGCTGTGCAGAATGGTTAGTGCATAACATCAAAGTACCAGAGAGCGATTCGAAAGCATAGAGATCCGTCGGCTCTCTTATCGCTCTCGCTGTATTTTGATGTCATACACTGATTATTCTGCACAGCGCCGCTTCAAGTCGAACACACTTGGTTTCACAGACAGGTCTTAGACTGCGCCAGGATTAGGACATTTAAGTCGTTTTTATAAACGTGCCTTAGAAAAACCATTACTGGTGGGCATTTTGAGACTAAATACAGGCACTGATATATTTTAAGATCAGTCAGAACAAGTTTCTTTCAGTTGAATCAGCTCAGACTTAGATTTTAGTCTGGGATTAGGCTTAAGCCTTGTCTGTGATACCGGAGGTTAGTGTTCCGAGTCGTGTTTAGGACAGCGCATGCGCAGTAGTTGGTTCAGCCAAAAATATAAAGACTTTAAATAGGCTACTTAGCCTACAGTATAAATTCACATATGAACTGTTTAACTAACTAAAAAGTGCTAAAAACAAAGCCATCAAGCACTGAAATAAACTTTTTTCTGAAAGCCAATAATGTGACTATGTAGGCTAATACTGTTCTTGTAAAAAGATTTTGAAATTGGTGGGGACATAATGGTACACTGTAGAAAAATGGAACGAGCTATCTACTTTAAAAAAAATAGTGTAATAATATTACACATACAACCCGAATTCAAGAATGTTGGGATGTTTTTTTTTATTATTTGAATAAAATTAAACTAAAAGACTTTCAAATCACATGAGCCAATATTTTATTCACAATAGAACAACATAAAAAAAATGTTTGAACTGAGACATTTTCCAATTTTATGCACAAAATTTGCTCATTTCAAATTTGATGCATGCTACAGGTCTCAAAATAGTTGGGATGGGGGCATGTTTACCATGGTGTAGCATCTCCTCTTATATTCAAAACAGTTTGAAGACGTCTGGGCATCGAGATTATGAGTTTCTGGGTTTTGGAGTTGGAATTTGGTTCCATTCTGGCCTGGTATACGTTTCCAGCTGCTGAAGAGTTCGTAGTCATCTTTGACGTATTTTTCGTTTAATGATGCACCAAATGTTCTCTATATGTGAAAGATCTGTTATAATAGCTGCAGCATGTGGTTTTGCATTGTCCTGCTGAAATACACGTCATCTGGAGGGGAGATCATGCTTTTTAGTTTAATCATTTCCTCAATTCAAGCCTCAAAACTGCATAAGTTTCCTTTAAAAAATGAGGAAAACACTCTTGGTTTTATGTGTAAAAAGTCCTCAACATTTTCTATACAACACTGAACCACAATTTCTTTAATGTAATATACACATTATTTTTAATTATCGCCTTAATTTTTTTTAATGAAAATCATGATTCATCATAAATACCCATGACTCATTTTTACAGTGCAGACAACAGACATTTAATTGTTTGATCAATATTTAGTAGTACTAGTGGCTGATGTAGATAGGGACATGTCATGTCTCGATACTAAATTCTGTGCCCTTGAAAATCTTACAAAAAAACATTGTATAGCCTACTTTGGTTCTTTTTTCTGTGTTTTGCTTTTTAGGATCGTACTGGCTTATTGGTTTGATGTTTTCTACTGTTTAATAAAAAAATTATATTCAGTAAAAAAGATTTGCGTGCCCACTCCGAAGTCCTGATCTGAATCAAATGATTTGTAATATGCAATGTGTCCCAATCAACAAGTCCCAATCTGAATCACATGAATCGCAGTATGTGATCCGACTGGATCGCTTTACATCATTTTGCGATGATTCAGAGTTTTAAAAAGCTCATCATACGTGCTTTTTAGAATAATTGTGGAAATTTGAAAATAAATGGCTCTTGATCTTGTTTTTGATAGTGATTACTGAATCGCTTGAACTAAATTATTAAAGTCACGAGTTTGAATTTGAAATAAAGTATGATGTTTACTAATAAAACATCAATATTTCCATTTCAGAGATACAATCAACAGAAATATATGAACATATTGAGGTGAGGTAACTAGTGAAACTCTTCATTAATATGATGAGCTGCAGCTCAAAATACATGTTCGATGGAAACATTGTGCTTTATGATGGAGTTTGTAGCTTAGTTCACTAGATTTGAAATAGTTTGAGCTGCAGTTCAATAGAAATCAGTTGAAAGCATCCAGTCTCTCAGAGCACTGAAATCAATGTTCAGTTTATATATATTGTAATAAATATGATAAATTATCTGATTGTATTAGTCTATAGAGTGATAGTCAATGTAAAAGAGCGAATGGGAGAAACAGATGAACACAAAACAGCAGATGAACAAAGTTAAAGAGAGTAAAGTTTATCATTCAGCTGAACTCTGTTCGTATGTTTCAGACACTCTTATATGTTCTTATACTCTTCACATCT
>CM050431.1:24940156-24965156 GCA_027564155.1 Gymnocypris eckloni scoliostomus
ATATGCCAGACTGTGTGTGTGTGTGTGTGTGTGTGTGTGTGTAGGTGTGTGTGTGTGTGTGTGTGTGTGTGTGTGTGTGTGTGAGTGAGACGGTGGGTGGGTCTTGCTACTGGGTTACTGGAATCCTCCCGGCGTCCCTCGGGACGGACGGACAGCCGTGTGTTAGACGGAGACTGAATTAGCTTCATGTAGACGACAGAAGAGTCTCTGCGGGTCCCGAGTGCCAGACAGGAAAATGAGAGGAAAGGACTGATGGAGGAGACTAATGGAAAAGCCATGTGCAGCTCAAACAACTGGATCTGCTGTAGCAACCGACTAACAACTAGATTACATGATGAAGTTTGTTCCTTGATCACGAGAAACCAGGCCAGGAGGGAGAGAAATGGGTTTCAAGTTAGTTTATTTGTTTTTGCAGCTGTATCAGATATACTTGTATCCAAAAAAAAGACAAAAAAAGTGAGAATTGCGAGATAAAAATTCAAAACAACCTTTTTTATTTTGTGGCAGAAACAAAACAAAACAAAGCAAGGCGTTTTATACCCAAAAGTATACTTTTAAGTAAAGTTCAAGTATATTTTAAGTATACTTCATGTAGTAAGTATACAAATATCAGTGTACTAGTAGTATACTTGTAAGTGTACTATTTCAATACTCCTTGGGACTAAATTGGCCCACGTTCTAGTATATAAAAGTACAATTAAGTACACTTTAAGTATTACAGTAGTAAATTTTGAGTTTGAGTTGAGTTTACATCAAAGGTTTTAGCTTGTACTGCAACTAAAAGTGAACTTACAGGTATACTGATAATTTACTAATTAAATACTTATAGCATTTTTAGTACACACGGCTAGTATACTCATACGTTTTCTTTAATTGAACTTTACAACATACTTAATACTACAATGTCTCAATTTATTAATTATGGTTTTATGTTATACATCTCTCATGTTAGATTACGTGTGGAAGCATCTGTTGTTTATAGGTTTCTTCTTCGCTTGTGTTTTGGAAATGTTTAACAGAAAATGTGCAATAGCGCCCCCTCAAGTAAATTAAGACATTTTCCAAGTATAAGTCAAGTATGCTTAAATGTCATATTTCTGAGAAGTACAGAAAAAAGTAAACTATCCTAGTTTATAAGAAGTACACTACTAGCACACTTGAATAAACGTCTTTTTCGTAAGGGACATGTTTAACTTGAGCTGTGTGTGTGTGTGTGTGTGTGTGTGTGTGTGTGTGTGTGTGTGTCTGTGTGTGTGTGTGTGTGTGTGTGTGTGTGCGTGTGTGTGCATGTGCGTGTGTGTGTGTGTGTGTGTGTGTGTGTGTCGTGTTGTTGCATAATCGCAACGAGAGCTAATAAAACAAACCGTGTGTGATATATCGGTGCTGCTCTTGAGTCGGGAAACACAAATTAAACAAGCAATTAAATCTGCCGTACATAAGACCGAGCTCTCATTGAAGTCTCATATTGTTTGGCAGAGGGCTGATTCTCTCGCGTGTCCTTTCTGGGGTCAGCGCTAATCTTTGTGTCCTTCACAGATTGGCAGCACATGCTGAAGGAGAATTCAGGGCCGCACCTCACGTCATTCACTCAAAGGCCACTGTGCTTTCTTCAGTTAACCCCTTCATTACCTTAGCAAAACTGCATCTACTTCATACTAGGTATAGTTCAAATCTAGTAACATTTTATTGACGTTATAACTCACTGATATAAAAATGATAATTAAACTTTATTTGGCATACTACTTGTGCACTATGCACATTTCTTTATATCAAGTCTAAAATGTGTTTTAATGTCACTTTTAATTGAATGATCTTTGAATAATATCGGCCTTTAAATGCAAAATATTTAAAGTGTACTTGCACTTTAACAATCAAATAAACTAAGCATATCTTTAATTGTACTTCAGCACTACTTCTGCACAATTAAAGTGCATCAAGTACAAAACTAGTTTAGCAGACTTTACTGTAAGTATACTATTTTAGTACACTAAAAGTACAATTGCAGGGCATTTCTATAAATATGAAAATGGTATACTTAGCATGAAATAAAAGTATGTAGAATACATTTAAGTATATTTATTTTTCACTAGGATACCGCAGCTGTTATCTAATTATACTCTTAAAAATAAAGTTTCTTCATTGGCATCAATGGTTCTTTATAATAAAATGTGTTTTTTTATACCTTATGCTGAAAATGACTTACCAAATATTGTTTTTCTGAAAATGCAGTTAATTTTATTGCATTGGATTGAAACTCACTGACTTTGCTCACACAAGATATAACAACTTCCAAGAACGTTTGATCTTTTTTGTGCTATTTTAAGATCTTGTCTTTGTCAAAAATGTCCGGCCTTTAAAAAGTTGCTTGTCAATCACTCTTTATGTTATATTATTACCAAGTCTTGGATTCAATCTTGTTTTCTTTCAGTTAGCACAGGCTTTGTGTTTCTTTTCACTGATCTGAGCTCATGCACATCCGCTTTTGACCGAATAAAGCATTATTTGAGGATAATTTTGGCAATATTCACTCAAAAACTGAGGCACATACGCTCAGATCAGTGAGGCCTACAAAAATCCAAACAAAAACCTGTGCAGATTGAGAGAAAACATGTTGATAAAAAGACTGAATTCTTGATATATAGCATAACAACAAATGTAGAAACAATTTTTGAAAGGCCGGTCATTTTTGACTGGGAAGCAGGTTATTATACAGTTCAATAAAACTAGATCTAAAACCATAAAAAATGTATTACTTTAAATAAATCTTATAAATATAATATAAAAAACATAAAATTCTGCTATTTCCAACTCATTTTCATTTAGTTTATTTAGATGCACTGAAATAACAAACTAAAACTGTAATAAAAGGTTAATAAAAACTATATTGATGTTTAAAAAATGACAAACTATGATTTTTATTTTACAAAAACACAACAAAATTACTAAAACTTTAACTAAAAATTAAATGAAACAATGTTTTTTTTAATTAAAAATATCAACAAAATCTATAATAGATCAATGATACTAAAGTAACATTGCATAAAGTAACATTTTACAAAAATAAATATATATATATTTATTCATTTTTTAAGTACAGAAACTAGCCTATTTATTTTATTTTATTTTATTTTATTTTTATTTTATTTTTTTGGGGTGTAAGCATAGTCAGTATAGTTTCAGTCCAATGCAATAACATTAACTAGCATTTTTGGAAAAATTAAATCCTCCCGTGTCAAAATGACCAAAACACAACATGCGGTTCTGTAGGGATCTAGTTCTTCTATGGCACTGCTGTGAACAAAAATCCTCTTGCAACCTATATTTTTAAGGGTTTAAGTCATTTTTTCTTGTATTCCAGTTTTTGCCTCAAAGCCAATAATACATTTACATTTATGCATTTAGCGGATAATAACATCTGATGTGAAGTCATTTTTCATATTTAGAAATTTGACCTTGTGATGTACTTTGGCTGGTGGTATTGATCTTAAAGTGGCATGGGTGTGTTTTCACTGGACGTGAGATAAAACCAAAGCAGCTCATGTGATTGTCAAAGGCATCTTCACTACGCCTAGATTTTCGTCTTCTTGGCATGTTTGGCATTGCTCCAGATGACAGATGACAGAAATTAGCATGAATGCTATGCTTTATGGCTCATGGCCAGTGTTAACTAGTACATTCTTGGCACATACAACACACACACACACACACACACACACACACACACACACACACACACACACACACACACACACACACACACACACACACACACACACACACACACACACACACACACACACACACACACACACACACACACACACTCACACACACACACACACACACACACACACACACACACACACACACACACACACACACACACACACACACACACACACACACACACACACACACAAGTTTGCTATGAAGGTCACATTAAAATGGTCTTGGAAACTTTTTACTTTCATGCATTCATTTATTTTACTTCAAATGTCTGAAACCCAGACTTTAAATCTTTAAATATATATATACATATTTAAAATTCCTGGAGTTCAAATGGTAAAACATGGTAAAACAAGGGTCATGGGTTTGATTCTTAGGGAGTGCGTGTAATCTGTATATTTTGAATGCACCGCAAGTTGTTTTGCAAGCATATGCCAAATGCATAAATTAAAATTAATGTATCACAACAAATAATTTTGCCACTTGAAGAGATTTATTAAACATTAGTCATGTCAGAGACGGCAATGTCAGACATAACAAAATAAATATCACCTAAATATTTTTATTGTGCATAATTACTAATCAATAAGTTATGCTCATTAAGCTTATGCTCAAAGACTGATGATACGATTTGATTTAATTTAGAGACATTCAAATCTCTAACTATGACATCTTAGAAAGACAAGTAGTCAGCTCTTAATGCATTGTATTCAGTAAATGTTTTCATCTTTTATAATAGTTATGAATGAGTCCCTCAATTGTCCTCCATATGAAAATATGAATCTCAAATCATACAGTCACTGCTGGAAAGGGTTCAAATATGCAGAAGATGCTGGAAAACCAAAGAATGTGAAGGAGGCGGGGGTGTTGTTTGGGGGTTCTGAACTGCTCCGAACTAACGAGGGACTCATGAACAACTATCACAAAACAGAAAGACAGTCGTGGATCATCCAGCAAACAACACACAGTATTAAGATTCAAGGGTGTGTAAACTTTTGAACGAGGTCATTTTAATAAATTCAGTTATTATTTTGTCTTGTAGAAAACATATATATAAACATATGTTATGTGAAATAGCTTATTCAGGAGAGTACTAAATAAAATAACATGCAATTTTCATGATCCCTCTTATTTTGTTACAATTATAAAAATTTTGCATATTCTAAAAAGGGCATGTACATTTATGAGCACAACTGTGTATAGATATATATACACTGAACAAAATTATAAACGCAACACTTTTGTTTTTGCCATGAGCTGAATGAGCTCATGAGCTGAACTCAAAGATCTAAGACTTTTTCTATGTACACAAAAGGCCTATTTCTCTCCAATATTGTTCACAAATCTGTGTAAATCTGTGTTAGTGAACGAGATAATCCATCCACCTCACAGGTGTGGCATATCAAGATGTGATTAGACAGCATGATTATTGCACAGGTGTGTCTTAGGCTGGACACAATAAAAGACCACTCTAAATTGTGCATTTATAGTTTTGTTCAGTGTGTATAAACATTTTATTTTAGTTTAGTTTAACTTAATGTACTTAAATAACTCAAACTGAAAAAAACGACATAGACATTTAAAAAATGTCACATAAAAAACACAACATTGAAATGAAAACATAAATATAAACATACATATTAATCTAAAACACATCTCAATGATACTAAAATAGCACCGTCCCGGATGTACCAAGATGTAAAAGATGCTATAACTGTCCTGTGATCTGTGTATATTCACTGCTGCACTAATGAACTAAGCTAGCGAGTGTGTGTTAAGTGTATTTAAGGTCACACGGCCGTGTAACGCTGGAATCCGGCTCTAACGCTCGTGACCCGAGAGGAATGAGAAACACTCGTACATTCACGGCGAGGACTGACTCACGTTAAGGTCAAAGTTCACGCTGATAAATTTGGAAACAGATACTCTGGTTTCCTAAAAGGGATCCATCCTTTCGTCCTCGCTGTGCGTCCTGATTTATGAACGTGCACGACCTCCATACAGACATGTGAGCGTCATCTGAACAACATCATCCCTGAGATCTACAAACGACCTGTTATTTATTGCTCCGGGTCGTGCTTTTAGAGCTCTACAGATGTATGGGAGTTAGGAGTTTAATATATGTTTTTAGCTGTCTTAGATGTAAATAAATTAAAACAGACACATACGAGTCAGTAATCATCTTCCAGTAAGTGTTTAGAGCTTTAACATTAATATGAAGAGCAGCAAAGACAAGGAAAAGAGCTCATGACAAGATACTAAACTCTGCAATCAAGTCACAGAATAGAAGCCCGTTTCCACACAGAATACAAAATTAAGTCATTGTGACTTTTTATCTCATAATTCAGACCTTTCTTTTCCCTCGCAACTTTTTCCTTGTTGTTTCAAGTTTATACCAATTCTGTTTAAATCTCACAATTCTGATTTTTTTCTGAATTTTGAGAACAAAACTTCTTGTGTTTTGTTTCTGCCACAAAAAGGAAAAATATGAAAGAAAATTGCGACCTTTTTTTTTTGCAGTTGTGAAATTATATCTCAATTCTGCTTTGTCTCACAATTCTATTTTTCTAAATTTTGAGATAATATCTTGCAAAGTTTATTTATATCGCATTTCTGTCTATATCTTGCAATTCTGAGTTTAAATCTCGCAATTATGCATTTATATCTCGTAATTCTGAGTTTATATATCGCACTAATTATGCATTTTATATCGCAATTCTGTCTATATCTCGCAATTATGGCTATATCTCGCAATTCTGAGTTTATATCTCGCAATTATGCATTTTATATCGCAATTCTGTCTATATCTCGCAATTATGGCTATATCTCGCAATTCTGTCTATATCTCGCAATTCTCAGAATCACGAGTTAAGTAAAGTCAAAATGTTGAGATAAAATGCCAAATGTCGCAATTACCTTTTTTTATCCCACAACGAAAATTAATGTCTATAGTGATCTCAATATGAACTCAATATGAAAATGAATGGGCTAATACGGAGATCCTATCAGCTGTGGGCCCAGTCTGAAGCACTGGTGAGACGATACGAGAGAAAAACATCCGAGAAAAAGGTCTGTTCCTAACTAAAAGAAACAACTGAGATATTAGAGAGTTTATCGTCCCCTGTGGTATCATTGAATCATGACAGATGATAAAAACATTTCTATCCAGGAATGCTTCCTGCTCTCAATGTTATCTGTGAAGGACTGGAACATTCTGTAGCTCTCCGTATCTATTCTCGTCTCTTCCAAAGGCCTGAAACCGGATGTTGTAAGATATGCATAAACGAGGAAGCACTAAACGAGGGTCACCTGATCTAAGTCACACTGATTTCTCCCATGAGTCTGTCAGCCACAGACATCTGAACCTGTTCAGAGACAAACAATGATGAAACGTTCTCTGCAATGCTTTTGAATGACTTCATTAGCTGTTGTGTTTCAGCCCAAAAATGCTGTTTGGCGAGTAGCGCTGGTTTCTTAAGGGTTTCACGGGGAGTGACATTTGTGATGAGATCTAATCTTTATGAGTGACAGAGAAATTACATTGTGTCATCAGGTGTGGAAAAAGCTTTCAGGACGAGGTGTTCTGAAGATTACGAGAAAGCTGTGATGTTTTGGATGCTTTAAATAAATATTCCACCTATCAATCCAAAGTACTTTTTTTTAAGAAGTACATAGTTTTATTCAGCAAGCATGCGTGCAATGTGACAGTAAATACATTAATAATGTTACACAAATTTATTTCAAATAAATGCTGTGCTTTTGAACTTTCTATTAATTTTGAATCCTGAAAAATTAAATGTATCAGTTTCCATTTTCAACATTGATAATAATCAGAAATGTTTCTTGAGCAGTAAATCAGTATATTATTATGATTTCTGAAGATCACGTGACACTGAAGACTGGAGTAATGATGCTGAAAATACAGATTTGATCACAGAAATAAATTACAGTTTAACAGATATTGACATAGAGAACCGCTGTTTTAAATCATAATAATATTTCACAATTTTTACTGTATTTTTTATTTGAAAAATGCAGTGCTGGTGAGCAGAAGAGACTTCTTTAAAAAACTTTGTGCATGAACTATTTCTTGTTTTTTCAACGAATGTCAACGTACAACCAAAAATAGTTTTAAGTTCTCAAATACAGTTTCAAATGATGAACAGAAACCATCAGTCAATGGAAAACTGAAGTGACACTGGAAAACAAACACAGTTTCATTATCTCCATAACCTTGAGTGTTTTTAGCAGATTGACTTTCCTCACATACACAAATACTGTCCTGACCTTCACACAATCTCTCTCACACACACACACACACACACACACACACACACACACACGCACACAGCGCACACACACACACACACACACTCTCACACACGCTCACACACACACACACACACACGTTGTGTGGTGACGGTTCTGTAGGAATACATCTATCGTTCCACCCCTAATTTGTAGACATTTTTCCAAAGATTGTATATTATTGGAAGCGTGTCTTTAAGGCATTTTTTCTATCAAGCTCTTTATAAAATACAGATAGTTTCAAAGCAGCTTCACAGTAATAAACACAAAAATAATATTGCTAATGTTTCAAAATACATAACAAATTCAGCAGTAAAGCAGCTCTGCAGAAGACAGTCGTATAAACAGTCGTACTTGTTTCCAAAACAACTGCACACAATTTAGACATGTTCTCACAACTTTGAGAAATTATGATATAAATTCGCAACTAAGAATTGCAAGATTCAACGAATTCTGAATTTAGGTTTTTTTTGACCATGAAATTAATTATAAGAAATGTAACATGCGACAATTCTCAGTTTTTATCTTAGAGTTTTTATCTTTATCTACAGATGTAATTCTGATGTTATTGTATGAACCATTGAATGTATTGTTAACGTCAATATAGTGACACCTTCTGGCTAAATGAATGTCACGAAAGATTGTTTAAATAAGTTTGTTTTCGTGGATAACGCCATTGTATTAATTGTTCCTTTGTTTATATATATTTTTAATGTGAATAAACTAAACTATAATCGTATCAACTATTTCACATATTAGACTTTGCTTCGCAATTCTGATCTTATATTTGGCATATTTGACTTTATATTCAACTCTGATCACATTTCTGCATTTATATATTTTTTCTTTAAATGTATTTGTCTCAATCTTTCGTCTTTATCTCGCCATTGCATTTATTTTTCACGGTTACATCGTGTAGTTGTCCGACTTTTCTTTTTAGAATTTATATCTCACAATTCTATTAATATCTCGTGAAATATTACATCAAAATCTTAAAATTGCATGGATTTTGTATCTTGCAATATGTTTTTATATGTATCTTGCTATTATATCTTGCAATTCTGACATTATATTTAGCATATTTGACTTTATATCTTGCCATTCTTAGTAATATTTTGCATTTTTATGTTATTTTTAATTTTTTAATTCCATGCCGGAAATTGGCTTTCATACAATAGTGTCTTTATTCGGCTCAATTCAGTTCAATGTGGTTTCACTTCAGTTCAATAACAGTGTTGATTCTGCAAAGTTAGTGTCTTTATCCGGTTCAAATAGTGCTGTCATCTGATAGTCTAAACTGAATATTAAATGCTTTAATAAATATAAGAGCTAGCGATAGGAATGATTGTTTATTCCACGACTCCAGTAAAACAAATCCAACCAAATAAGCCAATTTTTCTCCTTTTAGCCCAAAATAACATAGTATTCATGAGTTTATCGCGAGGCTGTGTTTTCTGAGCAGGGGAATAGCCTTGGAAAACATCACAATTCTGAGTTTATATATTCACAATCTCTGAGTTTATATATTCTCTCTCTCTTCTCTCTCTCTCTCTCTCTCTCTCTCTCTCTCTCTCTCTCTCTCTCTATATCTCTCTCTCTCTCTCTCTCTCTCTCTCTCTCTCTCTCTCTCTCTCTCTCTCTCTCTCTCTCTCTCTCTCTCTCTCTCTGTCTTCTCTCTGAGCTCTCTCTCTCTCTCTCTCTTCTGAGTTTATATCTCTCTCTCTGAGTTTATCTCTCTCTCTGTCAATTCAATTCAATTCAAATGAGCTTTATTGGCATGACTGTGTAACATATCACAATGTTGCCAAAGCATTAATATATATACAGTATATACAACAACAACATAGGTAAATAAATAACAACATAAATAATAAATACAATCAGAATCATTCTAAATACATGAAAAGATCAAGTTGGTCAGTATCAAGTGAATCATGTTGAACATCTAACATTATGAATGGTTAACACATATTTAGCAGCGAGTGCAGCGGTGTTATCATCTTCTCCGAGTAAGAAGGGCATTATCTCAGAATCACTGAGCTCTGTAAATGAAGGGATCAGGGCTTTAAATCTGGGGAGAAATGTTTCCCTCACATGGAGATATTTGGGACACATCATCAGAAAGTGTTTCTCATCCTCTATTTGCTGTAGATCACAGTGTCTACAGATCCTCTGTTCTCGCTCGGTCCATGTTTGTCTATGTCTTCCTCTTTCTATCTCTAGATCATGGTCACTTAATCTGTATTTGGAGAGGATTTGTCTTTCTTTAAATGGTTTAATCAATAAATAATTGGCAAATGTAGTGGTTCTGTTTAGGATTGAGTAGCATTGGAGCTTATGTTGAAGGTCAAATTGTATTTGTAGAGATTCATCATGAATGTCTTTTAGATTGGTGTCAATTTCTTTGATTATGGTTCTGGGGGTGAAGCTGTAGTCGGTGAGGAGCTGGGTTTTATGGACGAGCTGATGAGCGAGTGTGTTTAGAGGATGAGATTCTGCTGAGGTTTCATTGGCGAGGAGGGCTTTATATTGGATCGAATCAGGATCAGATTGATGGAGGTGATGCCAGAACTGAACACATCTCTTCTGGATCTCAATCTTCAGTGGGTATAAGCCTAATTCAGCTCTGCAGGCATCATTGGATGTAGATCTATGGACCCTAAAATGTTTTTGATAATTTCTAGTTGTAGTTTTTCTATTGAAGTTTTATCCCAATTTTTAAAATTGATTACTGGTCCCCAAATTTCACTCCCGTACAGTAGAATTTGTTTAATGATTGCGTGGTATAATTTAACCCATGTTTTAATTGGTAGTTTTAATTGGCCAAACCGTGATTTGATGGCATAAAATGCCCTCCGGCCTTCTCACAAGGCCTTCACAGCCAGACTGAAGCCCCCCGATGCAGAGATCTGGATGCCCAGGTAAGAGTAGCTGGTGCTGTGCTCCAGAACTTCTCCTCCGTAACTGAACTGGTATCTGCTTCCCTGAGACCTGGCCTTCTTCTGGAACACCATGACTCTGGTTTTGTCCAGGTTGACCGTCAGAGCCCATTCCTCACAGTACTGTTCCAGCAGGGCCAGGCTGTGCTGGAGACCCTCGGCTGTGGGGACATCAGAACCAGGTCGTCCGCATACAGCAGGCATTTGACTTCGAGTCGTAGAGCGATGCCGGGATGTTGCCGGGCGGCGGTCCAGAGCTTCTGCCAGCTCGTTGATGTAGATGTTGAACAGGGTTGGGCTCAGACTGCATCCCTGCCTCACTCCACGACCCTGCTGGAAGAACGCAGTCCTGCAATTACCAATTTTGACTGCACATCGACTGTTTCTATACATGGACTGTATAACATCAAATGTTTTCCACCAATGCCAATTTGTAATAATTTGTATAGTAACCCATCATGCCAAACAGAGTCGAAAGCTTTTTTTAAATCAACAAAACATGTAAATATTTTTCTTTGTTTGCCCTTTAGATTTTTGTTAATTAGAGTGTGGAGAGAATAGATGTGGTCGGATGTGCGTTGTTTCGGTAAAAGCCAATTTGTGATTTATGTAGGATGCTGCGTCTTGTAAGGAATGTCACTATGCGGTTGTTCATTATAGTGCAGAAAAGCTTTGCTAGGTTACTGCCCACACAGATACCACGGTAATTATTGGGATCGAATTTATCTCCTTTTTTATATATTGGAGTGATGAGTCCTTCAGCCCAGGTCTCAGGGAAGTCCCCCGAGGATAAGATCAGGTTGAATAAGTTTGCCAGAGCTTGAATTATGTAAGGACTGCTGAGTTTGAGCATTTCATTACTGATGTTGTCTTGTCCACATGCCTTCTTTAATTTGAGTTTTTTAATGTGCTCTGTTATTTCTGATGTTGTTATAATCATGTCTTTGATCGCTTTTCTGTAACTCTTCTAGTTTTCTCTTGTGTTAGTTTGGGGCTGGTTGAGGTCTGGTTCAAGTTGTTGGTAAAGGGTTTTAAAGTAAGACCTCCAGATTGTGCCGCACTGGAGAAATGGCCTTGATTTGGGGCTTTCAGATTTTTTAAAGAGATTCCAGAAATTGTTTTGGTCTATTGATTCATCTATTTCATCAATTTTAGCTTCATAATATTGATCTCTTTTGTTGCAGATGAGCTTTTGTAATTTTTCAGACAGTCGGAGTAGGCGAGCCGTGGCGTCTGATTGGCGGTTCTTTATGCTTTTGTTAGAAAGTTGTCGAAGGTCTTTTCTGAGACAAGTGCATTCATTATCAAACCACATATTCTTTTGATTTTTGTTTGTTTGTTCTATGTTTGTTTGGAGGTTTAGAGTTAGATATATTGGCTAAAGTTTGAAATATATGAATAAGATTGGATGTAGCTGCTTTATTCCATTAGTATCTGGAGTGAAATCTGTGGACATAAAGTGGTCCAGCATGTTTAGTATAACAGAGCTGCTCATGTTCTCTTTGAATTGCTCGGCATTAGACTGGTTCCATCTGAGTTTGGGTTTTAAAGGGAACAGTTTTCATGTTTGAGGGAAGCGGTACTGACCGGTCAATTGACTGATTCAGGTAAAGGACTGTTTGGCAGTGGTCAGAAATCGGGAGTTGAGGTCTAACTATAAAGGCATTAATAAAGTTTGGGTCTATGTCTGTAATTGAGTAATCGACTACACTGGCTCCTAATCTGGAGCAATAGGTGAATCTACCTAAACTATCTCCTCTGGTTCTGCCATTAATGATGTACAGCCCTAAACCTTTACACAGTTTTAACACTTGTTTTCCATTGGTGTTGACTAAACTATCATAGCTGTTTCTTGGTGTGATAACTAATGAAGAATGAAACGTGGTGTCATTGGATATGTGATTATTATCTACAATATTTACATAATCAATTTCTCTTCCGGTCCTGGCATTTAAGTCTCCACATATGAGAACCTGTCCTCTTGACTGAAAGTGCAAGATGTCAGTCTGTAGCTGTAGAAAGCTTTGCTCGTTGTAATAGGGAGAGTCGTGAGGTGGAATATAGAGTGCACAGAGGTAAAGATTATGCTGTGATATGACTGATTTCACTTCAAGCCAAATAGATGCATTTTCAATTTTAACAATTTTTATCAAGTGCTTCAAATTGTCTTTGTGCCAAATAAGTATTCCACCTGAGTCACGACCATATTTAATTTGAGATTTTTTCAATGAAGGAACAATAATTTCTTTGTATCCTAATGGACAATGTAAAGCCTCATTACTGCGACACCACGTTTCATGAAAGATACAAATGTCCATATCTGTTACACTGCTGAGTAAGTCTTGGTCTGCAGACTTGTTACCGAAAGTAGAAGAGTGCAGACCCTGTATATTCCAACAACTGATTTTAAAAGACTTCATGAATAGGTTTGTGTGTAAAGTGTGTGCATGTATATGTACATGTATGTAAAGGTGTGTGACTTATATCATGAGTCTGGAGCAGACGGTGTTCAGCAGACGTCTTATGTGGTTGAGTTCTGCAGCTGCAGGGTTTTGTGGTCGTTGAACCAGCTCTTGTGTTGTGATGGCGGTCCCGGCTGCTCTGGGCTCTGTTGGAGGATGAGGGCTTGTTGGAGGATGAGGGCTTTGTTGGATGAGGGCTTCTTGTTGGATGAGGGCTTGTTGGATGAGGGCTTTTGTTGGAGGATGAGGGCTTGTTGGATGAGGGCTTCTCTTGTTGTTGGAGTTTCTGCTGTTTCCGTGCGTTTCCAAGGGCTGTGCTTTTCATCACTCTGGCGAAGACTTTCACTCCTTGCTTGTTGAGATGCACATGGTCATACATATGATGTGGTCAGATATCTTTGTGATGGACGAGATGAACATTAGGAATAAGTGCACAGCTTCTGGAGAGTTCCACATTGTTTCCATGAATCACGTGGAATGGGACATCAGTGCGTGGTAGTACGCGGACAGAGTTATTCTTGCCTCTGGGAAACGTTGAGTGGCTCTGATTGCCAGCTCTCTCATCACAGGAGCCACATGGCCTTCATGGCCCTTAAATCATTTGTCCCTGTGTGAATTATGATGTGTTTATAGTTTTTCTTCAGGTTTTTATCAGACAGGATCTGAAAAGCACTTTTTGTGTTTGGGCACCAGATTTTCTGGGCCATCATATTTGGGAATAGTAGTTTCTCATTGACATATTTCCCATTCGAGTCGATCAGGATAAGAGCCTGTGTTTCTTTGGGGTCCTCTGCGGTGGAGATATCAATCTGATTAGCTGGATCAGTCGAGCTGTGAGACTCTCTCTTCATGGCTAGTTGTTCAGTTTTAGGAGTATTCATGAGGATCTCTGGTTCAGGAGAAGTCTCTTTACGTGCTGGAACAGAATTGAGTTTTTCTTTCAAACTGTTAATGAGTTTATCCTTGGTGTGGAGTGTTGACTTCAAGGCAGAGAGCTCCTCTTGCATTTCTGCTCGGACTTCTTTTAGCTGTTTTCCTAAGGTTGATTTTATTTCCCTCACTTCATCTTTAGTTTGTTGAAGCTCCTTTGACATTTCTTCTCTCACTTTGCAGATATTTGATCTCTTGTCTCAAATTCAATATGTCATTAGTAAGTTGTTCCATGTTGTTGTTGCTTAGGTGGGAGAGAATGAATTCTTTTAGCTCTACTACCTCTACCTCTCTCTCTCTCTCTCTCTCTCTCTCTCTCTCTCTCTGTCTCTCTCTCTCTCTCTCTCTCTCTCTCTCTCTCTCTCTCTCTCTCTCTCTCTCTCTTTCTCTCTCTCTCTCTCTCTCTCTGTCTCTCTCTCTCTCTCTCCTCTCTCTGTCTGTTCTTGCCCCCTTGAGCTCGCCTCGGAAATTCTGAAATGATGAAAGGCTCTTGCGTCTCTCTCTCTCTCCTCACATTCATCAAGAGCCTGTTCACATTTCCTGTTTACATGCCCGAGGGCAGAGCGCGTCGCGAGCAGGAGACGAGCCTCTGATGATGCAATCGCGCTCTCACTCTCTCTCTCTCTCCTCGTCCTCGTGATGCACAGCCCTCTTCCCCACTGAAACACACTGCACCGCTTCTCATTTCAGCCGCGTTGTTCTGTGGCCTTTTGACACTGACATGACTTGATTTATTTCAAATCTGCATCTCTTAAAGCCAACATGCTAAAACATGGACTAACACATTCCTTTAAAAGATATCAGTGATTACATTTACGTTCATGCATTTTGCAGATGCATTCTTCCAAAATGATATGCAATGCATTAAATGAATGCATTCATTACTTTATTGCATGCATTGAAAAATATATATTTTAGTTTATGTTTTGTTAAGAAGTAACATTCGTCAGGTAAAGCAGATATTCAAAACTTTAGCAACATAACAAATAATGTTTTGACTTTTTTTTTTGGTAAAGTGCATTATAATTCCCTTTTGGAAAAATATAACTGTGTATTAATCGATATGCATACTTATGACATAATGCAGAGAAATGCATAAACCTTCACTTTTCAAGTCAACATGAAATGACATTAAAACTCGTTTGACTTACTCTGATGTATGTTTGAGTAAACATAAAGGTATTATAGTTTTCATTAATATTTTACTTTTATGTTTATTATTTTTATTTTAATTTAAAGCATTTAAGTATTTTATTGGCATTTTATAGTTTTCATTATTATTTCAGTTTTAGTTACATTAGTAGCCTACATTAAGTTAACTTGAAATTGGGAAAATGTAAAAAAAAAAAAATATTGACTTTTTTTTTTAAATTAATTTAACTTTTTCTTTTTTGTCAGGTTAATGTTTATTTTATTTCCGTTTCAGTTAATTTAGTACATAAAGTTAAAGTAAATGAAAATGAGAAATGTTGCCATAGCTGAAATATCAATAAGTTTGATATTTTTTTTTATTTTATTTAATTTGAGTTAATATTCATTTTAGTTCAGGTATAGTTTAGAAATGTTGCCATGTCATGTAGCTAGTTTAAGTGACTATTTGTATGGTTTTAGTTAACTGTTATAACCCTGGTACACAGTATATCCGGTCAAATATACGGCACGCATCAGCTTCGTTTATGATTTCATGCCGTTTGTAACCCAGTAAAATGCATCAACAAGTCAAAGTCCCCACATAACATGATAAGAAAACTAATTCAGCAAACATTCACAGAGACAGTAAATGATCTCTGCTGATAACGCACACCTGCAAAACAAATACTAGACATTTGCATTGCATCTCATTTCCCTGTACGTCATCTACGAGTCTCAGACAACAGAGCCTATATCTCACATATCTCATATCTGACACAGCGATTTGTGTTTTAAACTGTAGGTCACAAAGGGTTTCATGCATCTGTGCGCAGTGGCTTTTATCATCTTCTATTAAAACAAGCCGAGGCCTGTTTGGTTTATCACTCACACTGATTTAATTACACTTCAGTCCTGTCACATACAGACACAGGACCCAAAAATAACCTCGAATCTGAGAGCAGGGGCCATTATGATGTTTCTGTTCCAGCTGTCCTCCTACAGCAACTCGGCTTTTTGTTCGTTTTTTTATAGCTAACCTGAAATGTGAACTCTGGGGCCTAAAAATACAAGTCGTCCATCTTAAAATATCGTCCCGGGTTTCTCCCCTCGAGGGCGGAGGAAAGGACAAGTGAGACGAGTTACAGCGAGTTACATGCGTCATTCGACACGACGGACAGATGCATGGAAACACGGTCCGACACACTGGAAAAACACCATGGGTTCATAGCCAAGCTACAGTTTAGAAACTTTACATCATCTCATTTAATAACTAGTTCATGAATATTCAAACTCAGCACGCTTTGCCGATGTCCGTTGTACATACTTAAAGAAATAGTTCACCCAAAAATAAAAAAATTAACTTAATGTCTTCACCCTCAGGCCATGTTTCTTCATCAGGTTTGGAGAAATGTGTCTCAGCAATGGATGCTCTGCAGTGAATGGGTGCCGTCAGAATGAGAGTCTGATAAAAACATCACAATAATCCACAGTCCATCAGTTAACATGAAACAAATCCATCATTAAAAATGTTTTTCATGTCTAAAATATGAGTCTATAATCCATAATAACTAATTTTTACATATGCTTATCTTACTATGTAGACACGTTTGACTATTAGTGTATATTTTGGTCCACTTTATAGCCTTTTCTGGTAAAGAACGTCCTGCTTTTCCATTGTTTTTCTATGTAGATATGCTGGATGGACATCTTTGACCATTTTCTCACGTCTTGCATCTTCTGTAGTGTCATTTCTAGACGTAAAGTCAAGTTTTACACAGAGATTGGGTAGGGCTATTAGTAAAATCAGTGACTTTAGTAATCTTTGTTGTATTAAATGCCGTGAAAAATTGGAGAAAAACACTTTTTCAAGGTTTGCATGTCTGTAACTCACGACGTATTAAAGATATCTTAAAATCCTTTTAGATGTTGGTTCTTAACAAACATGTCTTGTACTGTTTCCATTTTAACTCCTAATTTGGTTCAATCACGTAGATATTGGGATCTCAATGCGGCTCCGTGTTCTGTTGAATTTTACCCCAATGCACAATTTTCTCTGGGAGCCAAAATGAGATCCCAATATCTTTGTAACCGGACCATATAGAGTTTTAAAAATGAGCATACCAAACCACACGTTTGTTAAAAACCAACATATAAAGGGATATTCAGATATCTTTAACACTTCTTGAGTTACAGGCATGCAAATCTTGGAATAAATAACACAAAATGTCTATTTTCCCATTTTTGAATGGTCACCTTTGGCATATTATGCAACAAGCATTACTAAAGTCAACAGATTTAACTAATAGAGCTACCAATCTCTGTGTAGAAATATTATAACGATGCTGCCATCTTTCTAAAGTCATCTAATCCTCCTGTAATTTGGCTCCAAATCTCAGGTGAGAATTATCATCTTAGTGGATTGCTCAATAAATATGCATCCGTTGCATTTCATATTTTGCCTTTCATCACTATTTATGTTTGTCTGTCATTGAGAAAAAGCTTTAGATGTTTCTGAAATGTGGTTTTAAAGCATTAATCATGATCTGTTAGTGGACCTGAGGGCGAGAGAAAACACTTTGTCCTTCCCTCTCATCACAAACGCCCTAAACGACCATCACTATCCTCAGTAGAGTTGTGCTTCTGAATAATTGTGACTGTTTTTAGTTCTTATTTATACTAAGCGCTGCTGCAGTGATTTGCATATGAAAGAGTCTCTGATGTCTTTATCTGAAACACGCGGCGCTTTGAAGCCTCTGACTCGTACAATATGAATATACAACACTGTCTCGTTCTGATTTAAAGCGGCAAAGCTATGTGAACTGAATTTAAAAGCAGCCTTCATCACACCCTCGTCCCTCTTCATCCTCTGAATTAATCAATTAATGTTGTTGTCATCTGGTTTGCGTTCTTCGCTGAATCAAATCATGTGTATTAAGATCGTCTAATTTAATCTCCACTGTGAACAGCACTTAATGAGTTTCTGCCACGTTTAACTCGACTGAAACGTGCCGCGTTTGTATAGAAATGCTTGGTTTCTGGGATGTTGTGAACCGTGAGCTGAACGTCTCCTCTCATGACAGCGAATCAAAGCATCACGTTGCCAAGACAACAGCATCCAACCTGCCAAACATTTCAGCATCTGAAGATGGAATAAATCTTTCCAGAAGAATCCGAGTCCGTGTTTCTGAAGGCCGTTTGTAGCATGAAACTACATTTTAATGTCCAGATTTGGTCACGGCATCAGAGATGAATAAATAATGCATAGTATTATGCAACATCGTGAAATTACATTTGCCTTTCCTGAAGGGTTTGCAAAGGCAGCAACAGGATTGTTGGTCAAATCAGTGAGAGCTTAAGTCTAACTTTAATCTTAGAGTCCTTAAATCTTAAAGAAATAGTTCACCCAAAAATGAAAATTAGCTGAAAACGTGCTCATCCTCAGACCATCCCAGATGTGTGTCTTCATCAGGTTTGGAGAAATGTATTATTGCATCAGTGTCTCAGCAATGGATGCTCTGCAGTGGATGGGTGCCGTCAGAATGATTCTGATTAAAAACATCACATCCATCAGTTAACATCTGGAGAAGACAAAAAAAAAAGATTATTATGAGTTTGTTTCTTCATCAGGTTTGGAGAAATGTGTCTCTGCATCAGTGTCTCAGCAATGGATGCTCTGGAGTGAATGGGTGCCGTCAGAATGAGAGTCTGATAAAAACATCACAATAATCCAAAATCACTTATGGATTATGGACTCTATGGTATTTTAGTTAAAAACATCTTAATTCTGGATTTGTTTCAGCTTTTGTCTTCTCCAGATGTTAACTGATGGACTGTGGATTATTGTGATGTTTTTATCAGACTCTCATTCTGACGGCACCCATTCACTGCAGAGCATCCATTGAAATTATTTTTTTTACAAGCAGGTTTTCAGTTTAAGATAAATAAATCTGATTCATAGTAATGGACACTATAATAAAAATGAGTGTTTTTCCATTTGAATCCGTGTTATCAGCATGCATCACGCAGCAAAGCCCACCAGCATCAGATCAAACGCTCGATTCTGCCGTTAAACAATTAGACAACTCAAAATCACTTCCAACGAGGCGTTCTCAGCGGGCGCGGGGTTGCCAGGTAACGGCTGGGTTGAGTGTGTGTGTGTGTGTGTGTGAGTCTGTGTGAGTGTGAGTCTGTGTGAGTGTGAGTGTGTGTGTGTGTGTGTGTGTCTGTGTGTGTGTGTGAGTCTGTGTGAGTGTGTGTGTGTGTGTGTGTGTGTGTGTGTGCGTGTGTGTGTGTGTGTGTGACGCGATCACTTCAACTGTTTTCCTATACCAGCAACTTTAAACACTTGTTGTCTTATTAATAATGCATCACAGTATAAAGGTCTGCTTTTACAATGAAAACAAAACATTGTGCTTTTGTAAAATAAGGAAAACAAGGAGAAATGTCGCTTTCTGCCATTTGAGTTTCCTTTCTGTGACCAAATTAAGCTCGTCACAAAAATTAACTGAGATAATCAGCATATATAGGCTACGTTACTGTTTTTTCTGTTTTATCTGTAAACTAAATCAAATATATTTCAAGAGTGTATTCCTTGTATGTAGGCTGTATAGCCTACTGCAGATTTTATAATATTTAGTATTTCCACGTGTAGGTGGAAAAAATAGTAATTAGTGCTGCTGTCTGTTCAAAATAAATGAAAAGAAACGAGTATAGTAGATTCGTTTTTTCCAGTTGTACCGAAATCGTATCGAACCGAGGTATGTACCGAACCGTGACATCTGTGTACCATTACACCCCTACTACAAACGTCTAAAAACCACACATAAAATGCCATTTTGTCTTCTTGTAAAAACATAAAGCTGGACCGTTTCACATGCATGACTCTGGGAAACGCGTCTCTATAAAGCGCCCACACGTGTTCACGCGTCCCGACAGCGCATGGAGCGACACCAAAACACACTGATTATGCAGCTTTGGACCCCGATGACAAGAGAAAACAAGGGTTCTTCCCGATGATGCCTATTCATGGATGCGTAATTATTGGATGGTGATATAATTTAAGGGGAGTTCAAAGGGTTTAATTGGTATTCTCGGATGCAGCTCGACATGATCAATGCCTGTCTCTTTTCAAAGGCTTTAATCAGATCCATTGCAGGAGGAGGCAGCGAGCGGAGCATCAATCCCGGGCCATCTGCAGCCCGCGCGCCGTGCCAAGAGTCTCCTGTGGATGTGCCTGGCTGGCCGTCGCGGATGGCAGAGACACACAGGATCTGAAGAGAGCCGATGAGCAGGTGCGGATTAGTGCTCGTCTCCTGCCTGGAAATGCAACACTGGGAGGCTTTTGTTCACCTCAAAGCGTTTCGCCCAGACGCCACTGCTATCTCAGACGGGACGCCATGCCTTGTGTGCAGTATGCATGCACAGTACAAATGCATGCGGTGTAGTGGTGTTTGCTTTAGTATTTTACGCAAATCAAGTGTACCAAGTATTAAAGTTGAGCATGCAGTTTGGTGCCAAAACCCAAGCAACTGAAGCAGAACACTTACAAAATACTAGAAACATTTCATAACAACATTTACAAAATGTAAGTACATTATAAATCCACCCTAAATTACTACGGTAAGCCTATAATATTGACTCATTGGGACGGATTTCCACCTTCCATACTTCCACCATTCATTTTGTCATAATCATAAATAAAGGACAGAAGGTCAGACTACAGTGGAATAGCTTGAAGACAAAACAACTGAAACTCGAAGCGAAAGGATTTGAATGCGACAAGCCTGGAAAAAAAACATAGATAAACATATGTTCATAAAATACAATTTGCCGTACTTTTGCTAAGTTGACAAAACAATGTTTATGTTGGTAACTATGCTAATCTCAAAACCACTTAATGCTTTAGTCCGTTCGCCTATATATAAATACACTTGTAGTTTCCCTTATCGCGAATCATTTGAGTCAGATCGGGACCGCGGAGCGCGAATCATTTGAGTCAGATCGGGACCGCGGATCGCGAATCATTTGAGTCAGATCGGGGCCGCGAATAGCGAATCATTTGAGTCAGTTCGGGACCGCGGAGCGGGAATCATTTGAGTCAGTTCGGGACCGCGGAGCGCGAATCATTTGAGTCAGTTCGGGACCGTGGAGCGGGAATCATTTGAGTCAGATCGGGACCGCGGATCGCGAATCATTTGAGTCAGATCGGAGCCGCGGATCGCGAATCATTTGAGTCAGATCGGGACCGCGGATCGCGAATCATTTGAGTCAGTTCGGGACCGAGCGGAATCATTTGAGTCAGTTCGGGGCGCGAATCATTTGAGTCAGATCGGAGCCGTGGATCGCGAATCATTTGAGTCAGATCGAGCCGCGGATCGCGAATCATTTGAGTCAGATCGGGGCTGCGGAGCGCGAATCGCGAATCATTTGAGTCAGATCGGAGCCGCGGATCGCGAATCATTTGAGTCAGATCGGGACCGCGGATCGCGAATCATTTGAGTCAGATCGGGACCGCGGATCGCGAATCATTTGAGTCAGTTCGGGACCGCGAATCGCGAATCATTTGAGTCAGATCGGGACCGCGGAGCGCGAATCATTTGAGTCAGTTCGGGACCGCGGAGCGCCAATCATTTGAGTCAGATCGGAGCCGCGGATCGCGAATCATTTGAGTCAGTCAGATCGGAGCCGCGGATCGCGAACCATTTGAGTCAGATCGAGGCCGCGGATCGCGAATCATTTGAGTCAGATCGACCGCGGATCGCGAATCATTTGAGTCAGATCGGGACCGCGGATCGCGAATCATTTGAGTCAGTTCGGGACCGCGAATCGCGAATCATTTGAGTCAGATCGGGACCGCGGAGCGCGAATCATTTGAGTCAGATCGGGACCGCGGAGCGCGAATCATTTGAGTCAGTTCGGGACGCGGATCGCGAATCATTTGAGTCAGATCGGGACCGCGGATCGCGAATCATTTGAGTCAGATCGGGACCGCGAATCGCGAATCATTTGAGTCAGTTCGAGCCGCGAATCATTTGAGTCAGATCGGGGCCGCGGATCGCGAATCATTTGAGTCAGTTCGGGACCGCGGATCGCGAATCATTTGAGTCAGTTCAGGACGCGGATCGCGAATCATTTGAGTCAGTTTTTTCTTTCTCTCTCTTTTTTTATTAAACAGTACAAAACTTAAAATCATGCTGTATGACGTCAGAGTGAACGCTCGTGAATGCAGCATTAGAGCAGCTCGTGATCAGATAACACACAGAGTCGTGAAGGGTTCATTAGGAGCTTGTTGTTGGTCTTCTTTAAGCGTGTTGTATTTGCTGTTCTTGCAGTCAGTGTTATATTCAGCACTAATGAAGCGTGTGTCTGTCGCGTTCTGATCTTCATGCTCATCTTAAACGGTATTTCTGGAGCTCAGTTGCTTTCAGAGCAGTCTCTTTATTTGCTCTATTTACACCTGTTCAAAAAGACAATTCATCAGTTGTGTGAAACCCGACTCACTCTGAACGAAGCTTTCAGCGAGGAGATTTGTACGGTGGCCGAGAGAGCTCAACGCGCTGCAACTTCAGAAAACACATGCAAATAAAAAAAGCACGAGCAAATTAAGAAAACATCTTCATCGGTTTAATAGCACACACGCTGCAAATCCTCACAACTAGGTGTCACCGACAGTAGAGACGGGTGTCTCAACACATGTGCTTCAGTGTTTCACCACTAGTTATTCCCGCTGATAAAAGATCATCTGTAATCATGCCTCAACACATCAGATTCATCCGCGCCGAAGCACTCCTCACGCGACGAGCAGAACTATCTTCCTCCGCGAGTTGCTTGTGTTGTATTTAAACCGCGGCTAGAGCGATAAAAGTCACGTGAGTGGAGCTTAACGTGACGTATTTACACGTTAAACAGCATGTTCAGTGTAAAAAACCTTCATAATGACTTGATTGGATGATGACAGTGCTGTTGTTGATATTTGATGAAATATAAATAATCGCATTATGAAGAAAGGCTATCAAGCTATTTTTATTTATTTAGAATGCTATATAGAAAATGCTAATCAAATGATTAAATATTTATTATTTTAAACTATATTATAATATAAACACTAATGAATACTGATAAAATAATGTTTTTTCTTTCAAATAAAATTGTAATATTAAGGAACAAATTATATTAATAAATACTTACGAAATAAAAATAATATATTTTAAATGAGGTTGTAATATGAATAAAATTACATATTTTTTTTAATTTAGAATAATAATGTAATACTAAAAAACTATTCTTAAGAAATGCTAATCAAATGATTAACTATTTATTATTTTAAACTATATTATAATATTAACACTAATGAATACTGATAAAATAATGTTTTTCTTAAAAATAAAATTGTAATATTAAGAAAAAATAATATTAATAAATACTTACGAAATAAAAAATATATTTTAAATAATGTTGTAATATGAAAAAATATTAATACTAATAAATATGAATAAATAATATTTTTGTTTTCTTTAAAATAATACTATTGTTCAATTTCCAAGGATACATGAATGGTCAAATGTATAACTTGAATGTATTTTAAGTCTCTTTGGATAAAGTGTCTGCCAAATGCATAACTGTGAATATGTCCAGATGAAGCGTTCACAGAAAGAGCAGACAGCAGAGTAAATAGTCCGTGAGTGTTGATTTCTGCCGTGTAGTCTGAGTTTCTGCCGGTGTAATAAGTGTGTGATGCAGCAGCAGCTACCCCTACTGAACACAGAAACCTCGTCTCACACTTACAGGTGTATTCTTGTAATTCAACGTGTCACAAACACATTCTCAAAAACACCGTTTCTGACACATTCAGTGGTTTTAACACCTCAACCGTTCTCAACTTCACAGCTGACAGCGTCGGAGAGACTGGGAGCAGGTGTCGAGCTCCCTTTCCGTTATCCAGGAGCCGGATTACTGAGAGAGAGAGTGAGAGAGAGAGAGAGAGAGAGAGAGAGAGAGAGAGAGAGAGAGAGAGAGAGAGAGAGAGAGCGAGAGAGAGAGAGAGAGAGGAGAGAGAGAGAGAGAGAGAGAGAGAGAGAGAGAGAGAGAGAGAGAGAGAGAGAGAGAGAGAGAGAGAGAGAGAGAGAGAGAGAGAGAGAGAGAGAGACGCTGTGTGCTGATCAGTGTCGGGGTAACGCATTACAAGTAACGCCAGTTACGTAATAATATACTTTTCAAGTAACTAGTAAAGTAGCATTACTTTTAATTTAATTTGAGTTATTTTTCTCCATTTATTGACTGAGTGCGCCGTGTGAACATGATCTTACTGTAGATCTAATCTAGACTAAATATGAATGTGTATTAATTCATCACACAAAAAACAGATTCAGTATTCATCAAAATGAATTAAAACAGTGAAATACAAACTCAGAATATGACACAAACCTGCAATAATTAAATATGTTAAACAACACAAATATATCTAATCTCATTTTATTAACCGATGTGTTTGACCTTTGATCCAGT
>CM050431.1:24970156-25062656 GCA_027564155.1 Gymnocypris eckloni scoliostomus
CCTCTCTCTCTCTCTCTCTCTCTCTCTCTCTCTCTCTCTCTCTCTCTCAGGTGACTATGAGAAAGGCGTGGATCATCTGACGAATGCGATCGCTGTGTGCGGTCAGCCGCAGCAGCTCCTGCAGGTCCTGCAGCAAACTCTTCCTCCTCCAGTCTTCCAGATGCTCCTCACCAAACTGCCCACCATCAGCCAGGTGACACACTATTAAAACATGCAATATGCACATATATCATCTGCTTCATATTCATGAGCAGTGTTGGGCAAAGTAACTTTTAAAATAATGCATTACAATTGAGCTATCAGTAAGCCCCTCCCCTCGAACGCAGACTAGCCAATGGCGGTCGAGTATCAGTTGCACGGGGGCGGGACTAAGACATCTTCAGGTTTCAGCGTTATAGAGAAACACTGGAAGATGCAAAGCTTGCATCAGTTTTATGGGGATTATGCTTCATAAATGTAAACACGATGTGTCTGGGGAACTCGTAACACTGATTCCAGGTGTCCTGAGAGGATCGGCAATATCATTTATTATATTAAATATCCTGAATCCAAACAAAACAGAGCAAAATGTCCCCAAGTATTCAACCCCGATACAAATGACAAACACGTTATTTTCTGCTTGTTATACACTCATTAAGTTACCATTTTCATCTGCTCGTTAATGCTCGTTAATGCTATCTTGTGCTTCAGCAAGGCATCTCTGACTAAAACTATCTACGTTAAAGTTATGAATCCATGCTAACGTACAAACCTAAATAACAGACTGATCACGTCTTGTACAGTATAGGTCATTAACACATAAACGAAGGTCTTTCAGTGTCTCTCCATATTAAACTGGTTAAATGTAGATTAATTTAAACATGAATAGTGTTGATAAACCCTCGCTTGGTGACCCATGAATGAATGAAGCTCCCAAAAATGCGGTTTAAATTAAAATGAATGTTTAATTAATTCACAGTTATCACAGATATTAATATATGCAATATCAGAATTATTTTTCTATAAAGGAAACTAATTACTTGTTCATTTTAAGAGACCGGTCTTATTTTCTGTTGTATATTTAGGATTGCTCTTTTAATAAAAAGTACTTCTTATCCGATTAATCGATGGGATTTTCGTAGAATACTCGATTACTGAAATATTCGATAGCTACTCAAATGCAAATCTAACGCTTCTCTCTTCTGGTGCAGCGTATCGTCAGCTCAGAGCGCCAGCGACGGCGACATCGAGTAGAAGACCTCCAGCAGCTCTGTGACATCACTTCCTGTCTGCGTCGAGTCTGTCAATCACTCTGCCCGCCCCTTTCCATCCGGCTCTCTGTATTTGAATGACTAGCATGACCTGCATCAAGTTTTTTATCTATTATTTGTTTTAATAATTCACAATATTCTGAAATATGCAAGCGGTAAATGTCGTGTCACCGTAGAGGCTCAGCGGGATGTTTACAGCGTCTTTCGTCCTGTTATTGGCTAATAGTGACCGCAGCGGTTGAAGAAAACACTCATGAGAGGACTGTGTTCATGTATTTAAGTTATTTTTAAAGGCTGTGAGACGTCTGATGTGTTATTCTGGGATATGAAGCACTTTTAAAGGTGCTCTGTTTCAAGTAGGGGACAGTTTCCTCTTTTTTAACTCCGAAAAATAAAAAAATCATTGTATGGAGTCAATGTGTCAGAGTCATTAATGTGCCTTCGTTAATAACATACTGCTCTTTAGTGATACACAATTGCAATTTAAAGCAACAGATCATCAAAAATTGAAACCAAACGTCATTTGTTCTCATATTGTTAATATACAGTTAAGTTTCAGTGGATTTTAACATTAAATTAATTGGGTATCGTGAACTAACAATGCGACAGCTTTTTTTTTTTTACAATCTAATATAATACATTTTCTGTTCATTAATTCATTTACTAGACTAATATGAATTAAAAAAACATTGTTTAAAAATATTTTTATGTAGAAAATATAATTACCTCTGATTAATGCTTGTTCATATCTAATGCAATTATTAATGTTAACATTACTGGAAATGAAAAACTTTACAAACATGAGGTGAAAGTTACAATTTTAAGCTGCATATGCAAAAAAAAAAATGTGAATACACCATGTAACGGCTGTCGGGACGGATTTCCCGGGAAACTGCGTGCTCGCGTCATACAGAAAAGTAGTTCAGGCTACTAACAACCGCACTTAGAAAAGCTTTTGCTCACACGCGACACACTCATAATAAATCACGAATCGAGTTTAAAATAATCACGTTTATGTTAACAAAACAATCCCGATCTCTAAACCAGTTACTGCTTTGGTCTATGTGTCTATAAATAGCCTTCCAAGTCGAAACTTAGTTCTCTGATATGAATAGTAATCGTTGGCAAACTTGTGTAAAATTTTAAAACAATTAATTTCAACAAATAAAAGCGTCATATAAGCTCATTTGACATTATTTGCAGTTATCCGCCTCCCTTCGGTTCGATGTCTTATTTTAATTCGAGCTGATAATTATCTGTAATATTGAACAGCGATGCAAAACACCAGATTCATCCGCGCGGCGCCGAAGCGCAACCCACGTGACGAGCAAAACAATCTTCCTCCGCGAGTGATTTGTAGTTTTAGAGAGTCAAATGTTAATTAAAAGATAGTATGAGTTGTTATAAAAAAAAGACAGACACATATGTGTTTAATCACACTTTTAATTGTGACATAAGAACACCAAACTTGTAAAAATATAAGTAAAAGCATTAAATATGAACATTTGGTTTCTTTTTCTTGTGCTTAATTTTCTTTTTCACTGCTTTGCCTCGTTAGGATCGGCCATCTCCTTTGAACGATGACGCGGTGTGTGTCTTGAAGCTCTTTCCTCCCGTCTTATTTCTGATGTCCTGCTTTGACTCTTTGAATCTTGACGGTCGTCCGGGGGTTTTTCTTTTTCCTTCTTCACAGATCGCTTGACTCGGATGTTTCGATCTATTAATCTGAGCCGAGTTTCAGTGCCAGCATCACTGAATCTGGGCTCTGAAACAGAAGGAAGCATTTCTGAGGGTTTGACCACATTTGAGATCATTAAACATGAATTGGAATTTCAAATTAACTTGAATTCTATTTCCAGAACTGCTGTTAACACTGTAAAGCCTGACATGTAAAATAATGAGAATTTTTATTATTTATATATATATTTTTTTTTCCTTAAAGGGACATTATTTTTAACCTTTAGGCAATAGAGAAGAAAAAAAATCCATATTCTCTTTTCTTCTAAAGAAGGGTGCCAATACTTTTGTCCATATAATGAATGTACAAGTCATTGGTGTTTGGTGATGAGTTTTTGGCTCATTTAAAGAGGTGTTCAGCTGCTTTCTGCAGACCTAGAATATCATTATATGCTTAAACATTAAGATTTACACTCATGGAGATTACTAAAGTACTCAAACCTTGCATTAGAAGGGGTGCCAATACTTTTGGCAGTATAGCGTATGATACAGTAGGCTTTACCTCAAACAAGACGTATCCGAAGCCCTTCCCCATCCCAGACGCTCGGTCTCGCACCAAGCGCACCGCCTCCACGTCTCCACACTCCTCGAAGTGTTCACGCAGCGGGAGCTCCATTATATCTGCAGAGAAACACACACAGTGTTCATAAGAGAAACGATGGCGTCACAGAAGATTCCCGAGCACTGGTACTCACCGTACGGTAGATTTCCCACAAATATGGACCGTTTATGATCATGCTGTGCGGGGAAAAATTGTTGATTATTATACAAACGCTTCTAAAATCAGCTGAATTATATTAAAAGCATTATTTAAGACACGCACGCCGCTGTGCTGAGAGACGCGGTCCACTCGGACATGAAACCCCGGCTGAATCTCCTGCCCGTTCCTGCACAAATATAACAATATATCTGGATTATTCAAACTGAGTAAACATCACAATAATCCACACCACTCCAGTTATTATGGATTATTGATTTGAGTTAAAAACATCTTTAATGCTGGTATGTTTCAGCTTTTGTCTTCTCCTGATGTTAACTGATGGACTTGAGTGCTGTGGTGTTTTTATCAGACTCTCATTCTGACGGCACCCATTCACTTCCATTGCTGGGACACTAATGAAGACACAAACTCATCCTGATCTCGAATGACCTGAAGGCGAGCACGTTTTCAGCTAATGCTCATGTTTGTCTGAACTATTTCTTTAATTTAAAAGTCATCAATCAATCTGGTCTGCTGTAATTAAACCTTTTATTATGCAGTAACTGAGTCAATACTGCAAATAAACTCGTACCATTTCAGAGCGCCAGCAGCTTCTTCTTCCTCTTTGAAGATGATGTAAGCATTAATATTCTGCTTTTTCGGATGAACTTTCCTCCTAGAAATGGAAAGACATATTCGGTATATTAATAACAGTCAATCTGATTAAACTCTTCACTGTAGGACGCTATGGGGGGGGGGCGATATGACCAAAATCTTATATCACGATAACAATATATATCAGGATATAGTGATTTTTTATGATATTAAAATCTTTGATACCATATAATTTGCATAATCCTTGTCACCAATATCAAACTAATACAAGCTTAAAAGGAGAAACTCAACCTCACTGAAGATAAATAAACAGTCAGTGATGAAATAAGGATAAGAAACTAACTGCAAGCAATAGAACAAAAACTACAATAAATAAGAAACACTACATTGTGTAAATTAATGAGTCTTCACTGTGTTAATTATATCTATCTATGATAGACATAATTAACACGTGTATTATGTATAGATTCTATACATATTATAAATATATCATTATTATTCTGATTAAAGTGATTTAGTCGAGAGCAGTGTGCTGTGATTAACATGAATGAATATTGGATCGCTTCCCCTTTAAGAGCGAAGCTGTGATTAACATGATGAATATTGGATCGCTTCCCCTTTAAGAGCGAAGCTGTGATTAACATGAAGGAATATTGGAACGCTTCCCCTTTAAGAGCGAAGCTGTGATTAACATGAAGGAATATTGTAACGCTTCCCCTTTAAGAGCGAAGCTGTGATTAACATGAAGGAATATTGGAACGCTTCCCCTTTAAGAGCGAAGCTGTGATTAACATGAAGGAATATTGGAACGCTTCCCCTTTAAGAGCGAAGCTGTGATTAACATGAATGAATATTGTAACGCTTCCCCTTTAAGAGCGAAGCTGTGATTAACATGAATGAATATTGTAACGCTTCCCCTTTAAGAGCGAAGCTGTGATTAACATGAATGAATATTGTAACGCTTCCCTTTAAGAGCGAAGCTGTGATTAACATGAATGAATATTGTAACGCTTTAATTGTTCATATAGCTCTGTTGTTTGAGTTTGTTTTAAAACTGCAGTGATTAAAAAGGACGCTATACTCACTGGATGTCGGGTCTTCTTGCACCTGCAACACACCTCTGTTAATACAACAATCAGAGTTAATATAACGAAATCAAGAGAACAGAGACAAAAGCATCTGCAAAACACAACACAGGAGTTTAGTGGAAACATCAGCGGAGACTCACCAGTGCTTTAAATAGAGATCGACCGATATTTAAGCATTTTACCATAATCAGTTATCAATTTTGTAAAAAAAAAAAAAATCGGTTTTGATTTTTGGCACATACATAATTATACAGAGTACAACCAGCAGTGAAATTTTGTTCTCTGCATTTGACCCATCCAAGTGCACACACACACACACACATACACACACCTGGAGCAGTGGACACACACACACACACACACTGGAGCAGTGGACACACACACACCTGGAGCAGTGGACACACACACACACACACACACACATACACACACCTGAGCAGTGGACACACACACACACACCTGAGCAGTGGACACACACACACACACACACACACACACATGGAGCAGTGGACACACACACACACACACACCTGTGAGCAGTGGACACACACACACACCTGGAGCAGTGGACACACACACACACACACACGCATGTAACTTTATACAAGATTCACTCGCTTTGAAACACACTAAATTATATTAACATTTACTATAGAACCATTATTTCACCAATAAACATCTAAATAAATACATCTCTATCTAAATTAATGATTAATTATCTCCACAAGCGATCAGTTTGAGTTTAGTTCTGTGTAAATAGATAAACCGCTGTCAGCAGTTTTCATAATTTAAACAAAAACATTTTAATAATTCTGATAAAACAGTTAAGAAATGCAATAAAATACGATGTTTTGTTTGTTATAGTTTATTTCAATATTCCAGAGAATATTATTCAGTGAATTATTCTTCACTCTTTAGTCTATTAAACAGATTATAAACCTAAAACTGTAGATTAAAATGAAGTTGATGTCCTTTATTTTCTCCATTTGAAAACATTATTTTGCTTATTGTTAATATTAGTGTTGCTGATGATGCTTTTTATAAATAAAATGTTTTGTTGTAATTTGAAGATTAAATGTAACATGAAAGAATGTTAATTTTCAACAGTTTTGTTGTTGTTAAGACGACTGAAAGTGAAGAATGGACTTCAGTTACTTTATAACAGTAAATAAATATCGGTTATCGGTGCATAAACATGAACATAACTGGTATCGGTTATAAAACTCACTATCGGTCGATCACTAGTTGTAAAGTTAAACTGAAGCACCTTCTTCGAAAGCAGCTGGGAGGCAGATTCCCCACGAACACCGTTCGTTTCATCTTGATTCGCCTCCTCTGCCATGTTCTTCGCTCTTTCTGTTTCTGTGTTTACACGGGCCGCTCCTCTGGAGTCGCTTCATCCGGACATCTGCGTTTGACTTTCTGTGCAGCGGTCTGTCCTTCATCATCTGCATTCTGGAGAGCACTCTCTCTGTGGAGGTCATTACAGCGTCACTTGTGACGATTACACGAATTGTGTTCATTTACATGGAAAATCATAATTGTTTTTTATATATTCATTTATGCATTTTTAGAATGATGTCCAAGATCCAGCATACAGAAATAATAACAATTAAATAAATGAAATAAGACACATAATACAATAAATCAGGCTAAGTTAATTAAAATAAATACATTTATATATTTTAATTTAATTATTTGTACTATTATGCAATTCATTTTCTTTAATTAAATTCCTTAAAATAAAAATTAAATTAATGAATCAAGACACATAATAAAATAAAACAGGATAAATGAATACAAATACATTTATATATTTTAATTTAATTATTTGTACTATTATGCAATTAATTTTATTTAATTAAATTCCTTAAAATAAATAAAACAAGACAATAAAAAAAAACAGGATAAATTAATAAAAATACTTTTATTTGTTTTAATTTAATTATTTGTACTATTATGCGATACATTTTCTTTAACTAAATTCCTTAAAATTAATAAAAAAATTACTTACCAAATTAAATTATTTGTATTATATGCTAATGAATCATTTAGATCAATTTATGATTTAATTAAAAATAAGAATTAATTTGCTCAAATTAAAGCAAGCTTTACATATTGTAAAGCTGAACATAAGCACTCAGAAAACACATTCTTTAAACACACTTGCATGACTTTCATGAGGTTTTATGAACGTGCACTACTTCATTAAATCAAGAAGAAAAGATTTAACAGCAGGTTCTCTCTCACTGTAAGGACAGTCTCAGAAACACTCACCGGTCCTGTACCTTCTTCTCAGCTGCTGAAAGCGTCTTTCTTGATTTCTGTTTCTGACCCTGACCTTTGACATCAGCGCTATCAGCCGGTGCTGGTGTGACCGCTTCAGTCTGATGAGAGGAAACACAGAACAGCCAGCTTTAGGATCACCACGCCGTCGTTTCGAACACCACACTCACGCTTCTCTGCTGACGCACGTACCTTCGGTGCAGGGACGAACACTAAAGTATTGGCAGATGATGATGATGAGGAGGAGAATAGAGATGATAAAGCTCCAGTTTTGTGTTTTTCTGGGAACAGGCTGCTGGACACCTGACCGACCGTGTAATCTCCAGCATCTCCAGCATCACTACTGTAACAACAACAACAACATCACTACTGTAACAACAACAACAGCATCACTACTGTAACAACAACAACAGCATCACTACTGTAACAACAACAACAGCATCACTACTGTAACAACAACATCACTACTGTAACAACAACAACAGCATCACTACTGTAACAACAACAGCATCACTACTGTAACAACAACAGCATCACTACTGTAACAACAACAACAACAACAGCATCACTACTGTAACAACAACAACATCACTACTGTAACAACAACAGCATCACTACTGTAACAACAACAACAACAACAGCATCACTACTGTAACAACAACAACAGCATCACTACTGTAACAACAACAACAGCATCACTACTGTAACAACAACAACAACAGCATCACTACTGTAACAACAACAACAACAGCATCACTACTGTAACAACAACAACAACAGCATCACTACTGTAACAACAACAGCATCACTACTGTAACAACAACAACAACAACAGCATCACTACTGTAACAACAACAACAGCATCACTACTGTAACAACAACAACAGCATCACTACTGTAACAACAACAACATCATCACTACTGTAACAACAACAACAACATCACTACTGTAACAACAACAACAGCATCACTACTGTAACAACAACAACAGCATCACTACTGTAACAACAACAACAGCATCACTACTGTAACAACAACAACAACAGCATCACTACTGTAACAACAACATCACTACTGTAACAACAACAACAACAGCATCACTACTGTAACAACAACAGCATCACTACTGTAACAACAACAGCATCACTACTGTAACAACAACAACATCACTACTGTAACAACAACAGCATCACTACTGTAACAACAACAACAACATAACAACAACAACAGCATCACTACTGTAACAACAACAACAGCATCACTACTGTAACAACAACAACAACAGCATCACTACTGTAACAACAACAACAACAGCATCACTACTGTAACAACAACAACAACAGCATCACTACTGTAACAACAACAGCATCACTACTGTAACAACAACAACAACAACAGCATCACTACTGTAACAACAACAACAGCATCACTACTGTAACAACAACAACAGCATCACTACTGTAACAACAACAACATCATCACTACTGTAACAACAACAACAGCATCACTACTGTAACAACAACAACAGCATCACTACTGTAACAACAGCAACGATACAGAGTAAAGATCCCGAGAACAACGGAAAACAACCGTACCATGTTCTTTGTGCTTTTAAGATGATAACACCATAGTTATCTTATCATTGAAGAACCTTACACACACACACACACACACACACACACACGTATATAAATCAATAAACACACACACACACCTATATAGACCCACAAACACACACATACCTATATAGACACACACACACACACACACCTATATAGACACACACACACACACACACCTATATAGACACACACACACACACACACACACACCTATATAGACACACACACACACGTATATAAATAAATAAACACACACACACACACATATACCTATATAGACACACACACCTATATAGACACACACACACACACATACCTATATAGACACACACACACGTATATAAATAAATAAACACACACACACACACACATATACCTATATAGACACACACACACACACACACACACACACATATACCTATATAGACACACACACACACATATATAAATAAATACACACACACACACCTATATACACACACACACACATACCTATATAGACACACACACACACACATATACCTATATAGACACACACACACGTATATAAATAAATAAACACACACACACACACACACACACACATACCTATATAGACACACACACACATATACCTATATAGACACACACACATATATATACACACACACACACGCACACAAACACACACACACACACACACATATAGACACACACACATATACCTATATAGACACACACACACACACACACACACACACCTATATAGACACACACACACACACACATACATATACCTATATAGACACACACACACACACACACACACATATACCTATATAGACACACACACACACACACATATATATAGACACACACACAAACACACACACACACACACATATATATATAGACACACACACACACACATACCTATATAGACACACACACACACACACACATACCTATATAGACACACACACACACATATACCTATATACACACACACACACACCTATATAGACACACACACACACACACACACACACACACACACACACTATATAGACACACACACACACACATATATAGACACACACACACATATACCTATATAGACACACACACACACACACACACACACACACACCTATATAGACACACACACACACACACACACACACACACACACATATACCTATATAGACACACACACATATATACCTATATAGACACACACACACACACACCTATATAGACACACACACATATATACCTATATAGACACACACACACATATATATACCTATATAGACACACACACACACACACACACACACACACACACACACACACACACACACACACACACACACACACATACCTATATAGACACACACACACACACACACACACACACACATATACACACACACATATACCCCACACCCTCCACACACACACACACACACACACACACACACACACACACACACACACACACCTATATAGACACACACACACATTATACTGTAAGGTTATTTCATGAACTCTAAAGAACACAAACCTCTTTACAGTCTGCTTCTTCTTCATGACGTCACTCAGAGCGCATGCCCGTGTAAACCCTGAATATCTGTAGATCTGCACTGAACGAGCTAGATGCTGCGTTTGTTGAAGATTCGCACAAACACGTTTATTTCGCTCACACGCGCGTGCGCAGTTTATCTGCCCCCACCGGAAACACAAACACTGATCATCGGTTCCTGACGCGGAATCATTCTCACTCGAAGACTCGCCTCGATATACGCGCACAAAAACACGGTTTCAAATATAAAAGGAGTATTTACAGATTATCTTTTTTTAATAAAACACGCGTAATAACAATAGCAGCGCTCCTGAGGCCGCGGTTTGTTTCTCATCGGCGCGGGACCTCGTGACGTCACTTCCGGTTGCCGCTTCTGCAGGTAGGAGTGATGCAGGAACATTTAATTCTGTTATGATTTAAGTTATTCGTTATTATTCTTGTCTACGCTTATAGGGAATGTTTTATAATGATTTAGTATGTATGAACATGAATCTGTCACCGCATACATTACTCTACATAGTTGATCTTTATTATGAAAACCCTGATTATTTATCTTTTGAATATGTTGTCAGTTTATATTCAAGATTATTTCATTCAAAAATGTCAAATTCGTAATTTTTCTCGCGACTTTTCTCGTGTTTCACCCCTCAGATGTATAAAGCATAACAAAGCCGCTCGATATCGGAGGTTTTGAGTTGATTTAAAGATATGATATTACGCTTTTCTTCTGTTTGTGTATTTGTGTATACTTGTGTTTTATTTATATCTTTTCTTATGTACTTCTGTCATTCGTGATCTCTCTGTTCAAGGTTTTATTATTCGTCAATACTCAATTATTCAGAATATAATCAGTAAATCAGGTCAGGTCAATGGACAGTGTAAAATATTTAACATGTTCATATTTTAAAAACAGTCAGATTTTTGACATATGAGAATAGGGATGAAATACGAGAAAAGTTGTGAGAAACAAAGAAGAATTTGACATTTTTTAATTCAATAATCTTGAATATAATATATACAATAAGCTGACAACATATTCAAAAGATAAATAATCAGGGTTTTAATAAAACACAAAAACAGTTCGATGTTTTAAGTCTCTTCTGATCACGAAGCCTGCTTTTATTTCATCCAAAATACAGTATAAAATCTGAAATATATTTCAAATATCTGATTTCTATGTGAATATGTGTTAAACTGTAATTTATTACTGTATTTTCAGCATCATTACTCCAGTCTTCAGTGTCACATGATCTTCAGAAATCATAATAATATACTGATTTGCTCAAGAAACATTATTATTATAATAATGTTGAAAACAGCCGAGTAGAATTGTTTCAGGTTTCTTCGATGAATAAAGTTCAGAAGAACAGCATTTATCTGAAATAGAAATCTTTTGTTACATTATAAATGTCTTTATCATCACTTCTGATTAATTTAAAGCATCCTTGCTGAATAAAAGTATTAATTTCTATAATTTATTCCCCTAAAAATGATACTGATTTCAAGCTTTTGAATGCTATGTTGTATAATGTTACAAAAGCTTTTTATTTCAAATAAATTATGATATTTGGATCTTTCTATTCATCAAAGAATCCTGGAAAGAAATATTTTAAATATTAATAATAATAATGTTTTTTTGAGCAGCATATTATGATTTATGAAGATCATGTGACTGGAGTAATGATGCTGAAAATACAGAAATAAATGACATTTTAACACATATTCACATATTTTAAATAGTAGAAATATTTCAAAATATTACTGTAATGCTGTATTTTGGATCAAATGAGACTTGTTTAAAAACATTGGAAATCTTACCGATCTCAAACTTTTGACTGGTTGTGTAATGTTATATATTATTATGATTTAATAATTTTCTGATGCTCTCTTTTAGCTCTGTTTGTTTAGTAATATAAGCTGTATTTGGGTTTCATGATCCTAGTGCGCAAAAAGGTGAATTTAGATCTGATGCGTGTCCTGTTTTCTCAGTGATTAATACAGACCATCATCATCATCGTCGTCTGATGAAGGCTCAGGAGGTGTCGGAGCACGCCGTGGACACACGGGTGAGCTGTGATGGAGAGAGAGGAACTGTTCGTTACGTGGGTCCGGTTCCTCCCACCGCAGGTCCGTCTCCGTTCATTCTGCTTCATACACTATATGGACAAAAGTATTGGCACCCCTTCTAATGAAAGGTTTGAGTGCTTTAGTAATCTCCATGAGTGTAAATCTTAATGTTTGAGCATATAATGATATTCTAGGGAATCTAATGTTATAGCAGGACTCTTTTCTATTCTAACATGACAGTGTCTCTGTGTATAAGACAAGAATCAAAGAGAAATGATGATTCAGTCAGTGTGGAAGAACTTGACTGGTCTGCAGAAAGCAGCTGAACACCTCTGGTGTGACTTTAAATGAGCCACAAACTCATCACCAAACACTAATGACTTGTACATTCATTATATGGACAAAGGTACTGGCACCCCTTCTTTAGAAGAGAAAAAGGTGCTTCAAACTGTGCCAACAGAGATGGAAACATAATTAATGCACTTCTGCAGACCAGTCAAGTTCTTCCACACTGACTAAATCATAATTTCTCTTTGATTCTTGTCTTATACACAGAGACACTGTCATGTTACAATAGAAAAGGGTTCTGTCCAAACTGTTGATATAAAATTAGATTCCCTACAATATCATTATATGCTTAAACATTAAGATTAGTACTCATGGAGATTACTAAAGTAGTCAAACCTTTCATTAGGAGGGGTGCCAATACTTTTGTTCATATACCCCGGTTTCGCAGACAAGGCTTAAACCTAGTCCTAGACTAAAATGTAAGTCTGAGCTGTTTCATCTGAAATAAACATTGTTTTGTCTCAAGATGCACCCCAGCATAAAAGCTACTTAAATGTCCTAATTGAACTATGGCCTAATCTTGGCCTAGTCCAGCGGTTCTCAATTCCAGTCCTCCCCCCCGCTCTGCATATTTCGTATGTTACTCTTATCGCTTCAGATGTTTGTTCTATTGGAACGCAAGTGCCCTGCGAAGTGCACATCACAGGATATTCCTCCATGATTCCAGTTCGAAGCGAACGTATATATTCCATTCAAAGTGCATTGAAGTGTGCGAGACGTGAATTAAAATTGTATATATTTACAGAGGTATATGATGTCACACTCGTCCGTGCGTGAAGACGTTGGACCCTGTGCAATGGACCCTGTGTAGGGAGCAATGGACCCTGTGTAGGGAGCAATGGACCCTGTGTAGGGAGCAATGGACCCTGTGTAGGGAGCAATGGACACTGTGTAGGGAGCAATGGACCCTGTGTAGGGAGCAATGGACCCTGTGTGGGGAGCAATGGACCCTGTGGGAGCAATGGACCCTGTGTAGGGAGCAATGGACCCTGTGTAGGGAGCAATGGACCCTGTGTAGGGAGCAATGGACCCTGTGTAGGGAGCAATGGACACTGTGTGGGGAGCAATGGGCCCTGTGTGGGGAGCAATGGGCCCTGTGTAGGGAGCAATGGACCCTGTGTAGGGAGCAATGGACACTGTGTAGGGAGCAATGGACCCTGTGTAGGGAGCAATGGACACTGTGTAGGGAGCAATGGACACTGCGTAGGGAGCAATGGACACTGTGTAGGGAGCAATGGACACTGTGTAGGGAGCAATGGACACTGTGTAGGGAGCAATGGACCCTGTGTAGGGAGCAATGGACTCTGTGTAGGGAGCATGTCAATCGGAACACAGTTCATGCACGGAGCGCACTTCTAACGAGCTGATTATCTGAATCAGGTGTGTTAACAAAGAGAGACATGCAAAATATGCAGAGCGGGGGGGCGCGAGGACTGGAATTGAGAACCTCTGGCCTAGTCTAAGCCCTGTCTGTGAAACCGGGCTTCGTGTATGAGGTTTGGTTGTGTTCAGAATCGGTCGGTCTTCTGCTCCTGCAGGTCTGTGGTTGGGAGTGGAGTGGGACGATCCAGAGAGAGGAAAACACGACGGGAGTCATGAAGGAGTGCGATACTTCACCTGCAGGTGCTCATCAGCGACCAAACAATTACAGTCCATGATAGAAATGTGAGCAAAGCTTGTGTGTGTCCTCCATCAGACACCCGACGGGCGGCTCGTTCGTTCGGCCCAAGAAGGCCAGTTTCGGGGAGGATTACGTGACGGCTCTGAAGCAGCGCTACGAGGTGGAACTACAGGAGGTTATCGGAGAAGAGCTGAGGATCTCCAGCAAAACCGTGATGATGGTCGGCTTTGAGGACGTCAAGCAGAAACAGAGGCGAGGTTTAGGGCTGTCAAAAAACGAATATTCATAAAACTCCATGCATTAATGCTGCATTCGAATTTTAGGTGTGCATCAGTGACGAGATGTGATGACGATGTCGGTGTCGTTGCATTCGAATGCTTTTGTTAATCTATCCAGTTGATGCGGCGCTGCTTATTCAACATATTGCAGAAAAAGAGAAAATCAATGCAGAGATGATGTTGTTTACCTCAAAACTGAAACCACAGAACACATATTTATCACATTATCTATCAGCATTGCACTCGTGTCTCACACAAGAGAGAGCCGCATGTTTAGAAAGCATGACTAATTAATATAAGTTCAACTTTTAAAAAACACGTCTCGAGACTTTATGGGGTGTTTTCCCATGTTTTTAGATGAAAAAAAGTCGGTTTGTGTGTTAAACTATACATACATACATCATGCATCAATTGTTTAAGCAACATAATTCATTATATATGGTTTATAAACATTATTTGAAACATTATGCACTTTTTTCTACAGTAGTCGTGTTATTTTATTGATTTGAAGAAACGTGTATTAGTAATATTTTGCGCCCTCTTGTGGCCAAAAGCTTTTTTTTTTCATGACTGAAATTATGCGAATATTGATCATATTTTAGCACAAAATTTGAATTTAGTTTGACAGCCCTAGTGAGGTTTGATTTTGTAAACTCTTGTATGGGATCAGTAGGATTTTTAATGTTTTTAAAGTCTCTTCTGCTCATCAAGGCTGCATTTATTTGATCAAAAATACAGGAAAAAACTGTGAAATATTGCATTTTAAAATACCGGTTTTGTTTTTTAATATACTTTAAAATGTATTTTATTTCTGTGATCAAAGCAATAAATCTTCAGTGTCACATGATCTTCAGAAATCATAATAATATGCTGATTTATTCTCAATGTTGGAAACAGTTGTTACATTTTTTTGGAACCTGTGATAATTTTTTTTCAGGATTTTTATTATGAATAAAAAGTTAAAAAGAACCGCATTTATTCAAAATATAAATATTTTGTATCAATATAAGTCTTTACTAGCTAAAAATTACTTTACTAAAAAATGACTGACCCCAAACTTTTGAACAGTATATTGCTACAAAAAATATATATTTAGAATAAACGCAGTTCTTTTTTAGAATCCTGAAAAAGTATCACAGGTTATAAAAATATTAAGCAGAACAACTGTTTCCATATATAATGGAATTGATGTATAATGATGAATATATAAGTCATTGATGTATAATGATGCTGATACACAATATAAAATAGATTAAAATAGAAACGCATTATTATAAATATCACAATATTACAGTTTTTTTTCTGTATTTTAGATTTAATTAAATGCAGCCTTGATGAGCCGAAGAAACGTAAACATTAAAAACTCTACTCATCCCAAACTTTTGTTAAAGTGTATTTTGGATATGTTTATTTCCTCTAGTCTTACATATATAATATATATAAGACCTATAATAGAAGCAGAAACCTGAGCACTGCATGAAACGCACGTCTAGTTCTATTATTATGATCAACAATCCTGCTTTTATTTCATCCAAAATACAGTATAAAATCTGACATATATTTCAAATATCTGATTTCTATGTGAATATATAGTAAAGTGTGATTTATTTCTGTATTTTCAGCATCATTACTCCAGTCTTCAATGTCACATGATCTTCAGAAATCATAATAATATACTGATTTGCTCAAGAAACATTATTATTATTATAATGTTGAAAACAGCCGAGTAGAATTGTTTCAGGTTTCTTCGATGAATAAAGTTCAGAAGAACAGAATTCATCTGAAATAGAAATCTTTTGTTACATTATAAATGTCTTTATCATCACTTCTGATTAATTTAAAGCATCCTTGCTGAATAAAAGTATTAATTTCTATCATTTCTTCCCCTAAAAATGATACTGAAAAATGATACTATTGTATAATGTTACAAAAGCTTTTTATTTCAAATAAATTATGATATTTGGATCTTTCTATTCATCAAAGAATCCTGGAAAGAAATGTTTTAAATATTGATAATAATAATAATAATAATGTTTTTTGAGCAGCATATTATTATGATTTCTGAAGATCATGTGACTGAAGTAATGATGCTGAAAATACAGAAATAAATGCCATTTTAACAGATATTCACATATTTTAAATAGTATAAATATTTCAAAGCATGATTAGGGAGGATCATAACATGCATGCTGCTCTTTGTGCTCTCGCAGGCTGGAGAAGCTGACAGAAGTCGGTCTGAGGAGATGCGAGGTGTCCGGTCCAGGCCCGGAGAATCAGATCAGAAACACCACACCATGTATCCTTCAGAAACACGTCATTGATGTTCTCAGACGGGAGCGAGACGACTCTTATCGTTTCTGATATACCTCCCTGTCATAAAGTCTAGTTGTTGTCATATGTGTCCCTGGAGCACAGACGCAGTCATAAGCAGCACGGGGATATTTGTAGCAATAGCCAAAAATACACTGCATGGGTCAAAATTATACATTTGTCTTTTATGCCATAAATAATTAGGATATTAAGATTATGCTCCATTAAGATATTTAGTAAATATATCAAAACTTAATTTTTGATTAGTAATATGCATTGCTAAGAACTTAATTTGAACAACTTTAAAGATGATTTTCTCAATATTCAGATGTTTTCACACCCTCAGATTCCAGATTTACAAATATTGTCCAAACCGTACATCAATGGAAATATGATTTATTCAGCTTTCAGATGATGCATACATCTCAATTTCACAAAATTGATCTTTAAGACTGGTTTTGTGCTCCAGGGTCACACATTGTGACTTGTACAGTCTGGAACTGTTTTTTAGGGCTGTACAGTATGACAAACATGAGTAAATATAGTACAGTAGCATGCGTATGAGCCTGTTTACAAACCTGGTGTCCAACAAAGATATCATTTATTAATATTCAGTTTCTCCGAATTAACTTCATAACATCAGTCGAGTGTTTGAAATAACTTTTTGTGATCAGATGTGGTTTCATATCACAGAACGAGGCAGAAATCATGCTATTTTATAATATTATATACAGGCTATGTCGATTATAAATATACTTTATTCTTCTAAAAATACCCAGGATTGCACACAGATAAACCATATATTGTCATAATCATGTTTATTGTCTTAGTTTCTGCGTTTTGTTCAGCCATATCTGGATACCTTTTTTATGCCCATTGAAGAATGTTTTAGTTATTTATTTTATTGCATATGAACATAAAAAAAGAGAAATACATCGTTGCATATAAATGCCATCAGATAAAACTAATTAGCCAGAGGAAGAAAGAAAACATATAATAAAACAATAAAATCACACTTTACTTGTATATTCCAAATTTGCTGGAATATTAGACGGTAATATTAGAAGTCCTGAGAGAATTTTTTTGTTTTGCATTTATATACAATATTACAGAATTCTTAAAATTTGTTGATAAAAAAAAAAATTTGGCTTACCACCTGTGTTTATGAAACTTCCCCATTATAACCAGAAATGTATTAATACACGCTTTATCCTTTTCTATCCCATAATCATCAACATGTATCATTATATCAGACCCAGTTTAACAGCTGTGTTACGTTTTATTGTGATTAAATTCTCAACATCAACCCAAAATATCTTTGTATAAATGCAATTCATTTATTTATTTTTGTAAAATATTAAAATATATATTTTTATTAAACAGTCATTACGTTACTTGTGTACTCCGTAATGCTCACAACTCCTCCTTTGGGAAACATATGAAAGATAACACTTTTCTCTAAAGAAACATGATTGTTTTGGTCTCTTATGGTGCTTTTCCACTGCTTGGTACGGTTCGGTACGGTTCACTTTGGGGGGGTTTTCCACTGGGTACAGTACCTGGTACCTGGCACTTGTTTAGTACCAGCTTGGCCGAGGTTAGTGGATGCATGAGATTCCCTGAATGATCGTCACTGATAGCAGAAGTTATGGTGATCTATGTTTAAGCGCATGTCTTCCGTCCCCGCGTGCAGCTTCTTTAACCGCGTCTCTCAGTGGCTCAGTCTCTGGATCTTTCTGGAAACCTGCTGAGCTCGTGGGAGGTGCTGGCGGCGATCACCGAGCAGCTGGAGTCTCTGCAGGAGCTGCAGCTCAGGTGAGGCCGTGTGACGCACCTGGCATCTTTACAGGGTTACACACACACTCACACACACACACACATTCACCTGCTGTCTCTCAGGCTGTGACACGCACGCACACACACATGCACACATTCACCTGCTGTCTCTCAGGCTGTGACACACACGCGCACACACACGCACGCACACACAGACACACACACATTCACCTGCTGTCTCTCAGGCTGTGACACACAGACACACACACATTCACCTGCTGTCTCTCAGGCTGTGACACACAGACACACACATTCACCTGCTGTCTCTCAGGCTGTGACACACACACACACACATTCACCTGCTGTCTCTCAGGCTGTGACACACACACACACACACATTCACCTGCTGTCTCTCAGGCTGTGACACACAGACACACACACACACACACACACACACACATTCACCTGCTGTCTCTCAGGCTGTGACACAGACACACACACAGACACACCTGTTGTTCTCTCAGGCTGTGACACGCACACACACACACACACACACACACACACACACACACACATTTACCTGCTGTCTCTCAGGCTGTGACACAGACACACATTCACCTGCTGTTTCTCAGGCTGTGACACGCACACACACACACACACACACACACACACACACACATTTACCTGCTGTCTCTCAGGCTGTGACACACAGACACACATTCACCTGCTGTTTCTCAGGCTGTGACACGCACACACACACACATTCACCTGCTGTTTCTCAGGCTGTGACACGCACACACACACACACACACACACACACATTCACCTGCTGTCTCTCAGGCTGTGACACACAGACACATTCACCTGCTGTTTCTCAGGCTGTGACACGACACACACACTGAACACGCACACACACACACACACACACATTCACCTGCTGTCTCTCAGGCTGTGACACACAGACACACACACACACACACACACATTCACCTGCTGTCTCTCAGGCTGTGACACAGACACACACACAGACACACATTCACCTGCTGTTTCTCAGGCTTTGACACACACAGACACACACACACACACATTCACCTGCTGTCTCTCAGGCTGTGACACACACACAGACACACACACACACACAGACACACAGCATGAACTTTTCTGTTCATTATAGCTCATGGAAAGTGAGCTTCTTAGTCAGTGAAAGTCAGGGAATCTGACATGCTTGTATTCCCGTCTGAGGTCCGTTTATTGTGCAGTCACAACAGGTTGAGTCTCTCCAGTGAGCCGAGCCGTTTAAGCCCCGCCTTCTCTGGTCTGAGGGTGCTGTCACTCAACAGCTGCGCACTCACCTGGACTCAGGTCAGATGTGGTTTCTGTTTGTGCTCGTTCTCTGGTGTACTGAGGTATATCATACGCAACAGTGCGTTCTTACACGTGCACTACTGATCAAATGCTTGGAATAATATATATATATATATATGTTTATTAATGTTCTTCTGCTCACCAAGGCTGCATTGATTTAATCAAGAATACGATAAAAACAGTAATATTGTGAATTATTTACATTTATAATAATTCAATCATTCAATTGTAATAATATTTTACAATATTACAAATTGTACAAATACAGCATAACAGTAATATTGAGAAATACTTCAGAATATTAAAACAAAAATAATTGTATTATTTCACAACGTTAATATTTTACTGTATTTTCACGGTAATATTGAAAAATACTTCAGAATATTAAAAAAATGTAATTGTATTATTTCACAACGTTAATATTTTACTGTATTTTCACGGTAATATTGAAAAATACTTCAGAATATTAAAAAAATGTAATTGTATTATTTCACAACGTTACTATTTTACTGTATTTTTACGGTAATATTGAAAAATACTTCAGAATATTAAAAAAATTCAATTGTATTATTTCACAACGGTACTATTTTTACTGTATTTTTACAGTAATATTGTGAAATACTTATTATAATTAAAATAATACATATAGTTGTAATTATTATTACTAATTTAACATAATAGTAGCAACTAATTATTATGATCAATTAATAAAATAGTATTACTAAATTAATCAATAATATTAACGGTTAAATAAATACAATAATTAAATTAATAATTCACTAATTACTTAACTGTAATTATATTTCACAATATTACTGTATATAGTAAAATAGTTATATTGTGAAATTTTTTAATTAATAATTCATAAATGAAATACATTGTAATACTATTTCACAATATCACTGTAAAAATACATTAAAAACAGTAATATGGTGAAATATAAAAAATATAATTAAATTAATAATAATTAATTAACTAAGACAATTGCAATATTTTACAATATTATTGTAAGAATAAAGTAAAAGCAGTAATACTGTAAAATATTTTAAACTGTTAATAATTATAATATTACTGTAAAAATACATTAAAAACGGTAATATAGTGAAATATTTAAATTATAATTAAATTAATAATAATTCATTAACTAATACAATTGCAATATTTTACAATATCACTGTAAGAATAAAGTAAAATATTTAAAACTGTTAATAATATTAATAATTATAATATTACTGTAAAAATGCCATAAAAACAGTCATATTGTGTGATATTCAAAACTTAATAATACAAATAAATAAATTATATTTCACAATATTAATGTAAAAATATAATAAAAACACCAAATCTGTTAAATTCAAAATAATAAATATTTTTATATTAAATAAGTAACTAATACAATTGTAAAAAATATTTCACTATAATATATTTGTGATCAAATGAATGCAGCCTTGATGAGCACATTATTAATTATTCCAAACTTATGATGTGCTGTGTGTGTGTGTGTGTGTGTGTGATTGTGTGTGTGTGTGTGTGTGTGTGTGTGTGTGTGTGTGTCTGTGTGTTGTGTGTGTGTGTGTGTGTGTGTGTGTGTGTGTGTGTGTGTGTGTGTGTGTGTGTGTGTGTGTCTGTGTGTGTGTGTGTGTGTCTGTCTGTGTGTGTGTGTGTGTGTGTGTGTGTGTGTGTGTGTGTGTGTGTCTGTCTGTGTGTGTCTGTCTGTCTGTCTGTCTGTCTGTCTGTCTGTCTGTCTGTCTGTCTGTCTGTCTGTCTGTCTGTCTGTCTGTGTGTGTGTGTGTGTGTGTGTGTGTGTGTGTGTGTGTGTGTGTTGTGTGTGTGTGTGTGTGTGTGTGTGTGTGTGTGTGTGTGTGTGTGTGTGTCTGTGTGTGTGTGTGTGTGTGTGTGTCTGTCTGTGTGTCTGTCTGTCTGTCTGTCTGTCTGTCTGTGTGTGTGTGTGTGTGTGTGTGTGTGTGTGTGTGTGTGTGTCTGTGTCTGTGTCTGTGTCTGTGTGTGTGTGTGTCTGTCTGTCTGTCTGTCTGTCTGTCTGTCTGTCTGTCTGTCTGTCTGTCTGTCTGTCTGTCTGTGTGTCTGTGTCTGTGTCTGTGTCTGTGTGTCTTCGGCTCTGACCCCTGACCCCCAGGTGCTCCACTGCGCCCCCATGTGGCAGAAGCTAGAGGAACTTTACCTCGCTCACAATGACATCACAGAACTACAGAGGTACAACACTGAATCACGAGCACAAATACCCCTCGTGTCACAGGAACCAATCATGCTTTCCTTCATCCAGACCAGAGCATGTGCTACAGACTTTATCAGTTCTGGATTTATCCAACAACCACATAGTGCAGGAGACAGTGCTGGAAATCTCACATTTACCCTGGTAAGAGAGAACAAACAATGAACATCTTGAATCATAACAACATCATAACTGTGCAATAATGTTTGCGTCTTCAGTTTGGAGAAGCTGAATGTGTCCAGCACCGGTTTATCTGTCCTTCAGTTCAGCGATGCTTCTCCAGGTACCAGTGTTTCAATCCTCTATACTGTATAATGTGTGTGTACTGTACATGCATCAAATAAAAACAAGATGTTCATGCTGTGAAGGGAACAAGACGGCTTCGTTTCCTGCGCTGAAGACACTCTTACTAGACGACAACAACATTTCAGAGGTACATCTAGAAGAACATCATGTGAACGGCTCGTTTTAGTGTCTAATTGACTAAAGTGATTTTATTTAGTGTCCGCGTGAAATCAAAATTGGCTATTTATTTTGTTAGCGGCAGTGTTGGGGAAAGTTACTTTTAAAAGTAATGTGTTACAATATTGCGTTACTCCCTAAAAAAGTAACTAATTACGTTACTTAGTTACTTTTTATGGAAAGTAATGCGTTACAATATTTTGCTACTCACTAAAAAAGTTACTAATTACGTTACTTAGTTACTTTTTATGGAAAGTAATGCATTACAATATTTTGCTACTCACTAAAAAAGTAACTAATTACGTTACTTAGTTAGTTACTTTTTATGGAAAGTAATGCGTTACAATATTTTGTTACTCACTAAAAAGTAACTAATTACGCTTACTTTTATGGAAAGTAATGCGTTACAATATTTTGCTACTCACTAAAAAAGTAACTAATTACGTTACTTAGTTACTTTTTATGGAAAGTAATGCGTTACAATATTTTGCTACTCACTAAAAAAGTAACTAATTACGTTACTTAGTTACTTTTTATGGAAAGTAATGCGTTACAATATTTTGCTACTCATTAAAAAAGTAACTAATTACGTTACTTAGTTACTTTTGTAAGAAAGGACCCGGCTGGAACGATCCAATGACGGCAGTCGTTCCGCGGGTGAAGGGCTTTGCGTGTTACGATCTTTCCTTTTCACGACACAACAAGAACATTAAAATGGAACACTTCTTCTTATATATTTTATCTCGTTATTTCATCTGACTCCATAAATGAAAAGGGTTTTAATGATGTCTGTGCATCATTAAAACAGGAACGAATGATTGATTATTCTTATCAGCTCTTTTCAATACTTTACCCGTCCAGACATAGGGAAGCTATATCGCTCAGAGGTCCTGTTTTCCACAGATCTCACGGACACAATCTCGTCAGGCCCGGTCATCAGTCAGAGGTAAATTATGGTTACGTATCTGAGATTTGCCGTAAATTCACACGCATACACAATCAGAGATATCAATAACCCTCATGGGGCACCCTCAGAACTCGAACTCAATCGTTACTTCAGTAAAGGGTTTTGGCCACTATCAGATATGTTAGCAGATCAATATACTACACTCGTAATAGCTTTGGATTGGCCAAATCTTTGTTTAAAGTAACATTAAATCAAAGTCAGAGGTGGACGCATGAATTCAGTCTGATCAGACGGCGTTCACCGTCACTGAACGGAATTAGCCCGTCCCTACACCCAAGCACACTTAAAAGATGCCGGATATTAGCCGTCGCTAAAACTGACGCAGGCTTGCGGAAATATACGAATCCACTAATCTAGTAGGGAGAAAGCACTCTTCAGAGGCAGTTAGAATAGAATCAAACGTTACAATTTATTGACCAGGTAATCAAAACAATAATTCAAAGCTCCAATGTTACAAGAATAGAATCAACGGTTAACCATAACATAACAATAATTCAGGAATTGAAGAACTTGTAGAAATTACTACCTGGCAATGAAAAACTACACACAAGTGACATGTGCGGGCAATCAGTTTACTGACTCCCAGAATTTTCTGTCTCTTTCCCTTATATACCCAGATAATTCAATAGACCCACCAAGGTGGTATCTTGTCATTATAATTAGTCTTTAGAATTGGCAACAAAAGGCTTCTGGAGATCCTGTGGCGGGATTACTTATTTACATACAGGAGGTGTTTTGAGTAGGAAATCAGGGGAGGGCACGCCCCTGCTGTACACTATTCTTCTCAGATTTTAGAACTTCTTTAGCTTTTCATTATGGTTGGGAGGATGAGACCATTTTACCAGGCGCACTGAGACATTTCAAAAGATATCAAACATGTATGGTTACTTTTTGTACATATTACATTGCATGGATTTTAGGGGTGAGGGAGAGGGAGAATGGCGACTGCAGCCGGTCCGTCGTGCGGACCGTCAGCACCGGTGTGAAACCCCCAGTGTGCTGCGTCCTGGATGTTGCTGCTATATGCAGGAGATAGCTCCGTTGATTACTGACACCAAGCCCACAGTTCCTCTCTAGGGGGCCCAGACATTTTGGCACCGGGCCCGGGCTTACAGTTTTCTCCCTTTGGCACTGTTTGGGCCACTCCCAGGGTTCCCTGCAGTGTCACTTCAGTCGCTAGGCGGGCAGCTTTAAGGAGCTGAGGGTTAGGATAGTGTTGGTGGATGCTTTTACTGATCTGATGAGGTGTCGGAAATAGCAACATTGGAATAGCGTGAGGAGAAGATGAGTGCGCTTCCAACTGCGCAACCTCAAGTACCCAGTCCCACCAGGTATATGCAGTCTGTGCCGATCGGGTGGATGAGCTAGACAGAATCTGTGCAGTCTTCGCGCCAAGTTTGTCTCCACTTGTGCTTGAGAAAGGTGGTACTCTGTTTGGAGGATGACGTTCTGTACCAGGTCCATCGTGTCGATCAAGGCTTGTGTTCCGTGTTCATAAAGGTGTCGTCCCACCATGGGGAGACCTCTGCGTCCTTTGGCATCCTTCCGAGGATGTCGATCTGGCCCATAGAAAAGTCCTCTGTCACTTCCAAGCAAAATGAGTGATCAGCAGGACAGGTCAGTCCTCCATATGTGAACGAATTCATCTCACTGATGACACACCACTGTGTATGAGACACCTGAATCGCATTTGAATGTCCATGCAAAGATTCAACACTTATGAGTTTGTTATCATTGGGAGAGAAAGGTTGTAATGTGTTACATGTACAGACAACATAATTGTGAGTTTCATGACAACAAGTGCGACTGGTAAATACGGTCTCAGTACCCTTCAGCATATATATCCGGTGAGGTGATCCCATTTAATTACCTGATCTTTAACTACCATGCCAATGGATCGAATATTAGTGGAATTTGGATAAACTTGATCTGGGTGGATTAAAGGAAAAGTGGCAAAAATCCAATACAACCAATACATTCGTTCCAGTATACATCATAATTGTGGATATTAATTCTGAATACTTTACATTTTTCATTTTTCTGAAGAGAACCATCTATGTAAATCTAAAACCTCAATTAAATCGTTCAAAACATGTCTCGGGTCTTGTGAAGACGAAGATCTAAAATTTCTTGTCTTGTTGCAGTGAATAAATCTTGTGCATATGATCTGCAGGCTAAGTCACGCTCGATGGTACGGGTCTGATTGAACAATGTGTGGCTGATCGTTAGAAGCGCCTGCGCCTCGGAACGAACCGCTTTGATAATATTATCATTGCTATTGGTGATGTGTTGGAAACCAGTGGCCATTTGATCTGTCAACCATGTGGAGAATTGAGATTGTTTGGTTATTTTATAAGTGTTGGCTGCTGAATTAATTGATCCGAACAGGCCGGCTATACTGCTGAGCAGGTCTCGCTTTGAGCGAGCAGGTGGAATTTGGACGGCAAGTCTGTCTTTGTAATCAGAAATTAAATCATCGATTCGTGACTGTAGCCATGCATATGACTCATCATTAGTATTACAATGTTTTGTATAGGCAGAGAGTATATTGAAATGTTATAAGTTACATGTGTCATTACCAAATTTACATCATGTAATAAAGTCTTGTTGATGTTTCCTCTAATCAGTCCACCAGGAGGAATTGAGTGCAATTCTGGACACTTTTTGGGTTTAGTGTATCCACAGGTGGTCAAATTAAAACAGTACTTAACAGTCCATGAACAGTTGTGTGGATTGGTGAAATTGTCTATGCTATGCGAACATTCCCGACACAATACATTCCTTCCTTTCGGTTGGTCCAGACAAAAGTTTTTGGTTTTGGCTCGTTAGGTGTGTCTGACGTGAGATCGTACATTAGTTCGGTGAATCTCATATGTGTGTCATTATGTGTTTCTGTATGTGTGCACCTATATGTTGCAGGTTCCAAATTTTAACATAGTAGCACAATTTTGGGTCTATGCCATTGTTTTTGTTTTCGTAGTGTGTACATGTTACCTATTGTGTCACCTGGATCTATTTTAAGTTGATACCAGGCGGTGAGGTTGTGCATGAATTTTGGTGCTCTAGTGTGTCCTGACATGTTTCTTGTAGGTGGGTGGGTGTTACCTGAACTACAACAAATTTGTGGTGTGCAATTTGGATCCGGTGCTAATCCGGGAGGCCATGTAATTGTCTCTTTTGGTGCGACTGTGATTTTTGTGTGGATGGCCCTTGAGTATTTCCACACCCACCTCTCACATTTCAGGTTGTGTGTGAGTGAAATCCTTTGGCCCAGTCTGATGCACGTGGGCCCAGACACTTTCCTTTCATCTGGTCTCCATGGGATCGCTGCAGTCGACCTGGGAGGCAAGAGGAGAAGACAGTGACATTTATTTATTGTATTTTTGTACTTTTGAATGATTTGCACTGAGACATGTGGTACCATCGCAGTTTCCCTTTTACAGTTGTGGCCACACAGCTGTTGCATATAGCTTTAACTTAATATGGGCCATGCCATCGGGTGTGAATGCACCTTGCTTCACAAAAACGCGTACCATTACCATGTCTCCTTCTGAGAATTTCACCTCAGAGGTTGGGTTGAATTGTATATCATTCGTTAAGTCTGATTGCTGTTGTTTCAGAGCAGCGCGTGCATGTAGCACTTCCAACCTCTCTCGTAATTGTTTGAGCACAGACTGTTGAGTTGCAACCACGAGGGGCCCCAGGTCTGCTGGGGCAATTTCTGGGTCTATGGGCAGCTTCATGACTCTTCCAGTCATGAGTTCAAATGGACTGATACCTGTGGCTTTTGAGGGAGTTGCCCGCAGTATTGTTAGGACTGTGGGTAGGGCATCAATCCATTGGTTTTTGTGTTGTGCTACCTGTTTCGATATGCTTTCTTTTATTGTGCGGGTTGGCACGTTCCACCATGCCTGAGCTTTGCGGTCGATACGGTATGTGAAACCTTTGTTTGATGTTCAGCATCTGGCATATTTGTTTCATCACCTGACCTGTGAAGTGTGTGCCCTGGTCAGATTCAATTTGGATTGGTGCTCCCAGAGTGGGAGGATTTGGTTCGCTACTACTCGTGCCACTGTGTTTGCACTGTTATTGCGGGTGGGGATTGCTTGACCCATTTGGAAAATTTGTCAATTATCACAAGGCAATAACGATACCCCTTTGGCACTAGGTAGTGGGCCTATGAACTAATTGGAGTAACTCCCAAGGTCCCTTGGGTGGCTCTGGTCTACACAGTTTTGTACGGCCAGGCTTGCCTTGGTTAATGGTGGCACATACGATGCATGTGTCACACCATCTTTGAATGTCTGATGCCATTTGTGGCCACCAGAAGTTCTTTTGGATCAGCTGTTGTGTTTTGGGAGCTGATACGTGTGCATAATCGTGGTACAACTTTATCACTGGTTTCTGGAGGGCTTCTGGAACAATGTATTTATCCTTAAAATCATGCCTTCAGTGACCTTGACTAGTTGGTCCTGCTGCAGGTGCGGTGTCAGCTCTCCATCAGAACTCCATAGTTCTTGTTGGTACTGTTTTAAATCAATAGGAATAGTTTGAATTGCACTCACGGCAGGAGCAACCAGTCTGTCAGGCTTCCATTCATCTCCCTTTTGTGCTGCTAATTTGGCTAATTGATCTGCGATGTTGTTGTTTTTTTCGTTTTCATCTGGATTTTTGATGATGTGCGCACGCACTTTAACGACGGAGAGTGAGGAATCGCGTGTTCTAATCTCCTGCCAAATCGAGGTTATGATGTTAAAATGTTTGATCGGCGTTCCGCAGACGTGAGGAATTTTCTCAACTGCCACTGTGCCATGAAATCATGGACTGTACCAAATGCGTATCGACTATCTGTGTATATACACAGCGGCTCGTGATGTGATCTGATTGCTTCAAGTAATGCAATAAGTTCAGCTTCTTGCGCAGATGTGTTTCCGGATAGTTTGATTAGCAATTGGTTATTGTCTGAATTGGGAGAGTGAGGAGCCCACACCGCACATCCTGTATGGAATTTGCCATCATGCCAGTATCGGGAGCCATCAATGTACACCTGTGTCTGATTTGGAAGTTCTTGGTCATGAACTGGGCTCTGTGCTTCCTGTCTCGTTTGGCATGTGTGTGGGTGGCCCTCAACATCTCCCAATAAATGAGGCAATATTCGATCATTAACAGTTGTGATGTCGCGTGCTTGTATGTCTGCTAGCCATCTTGCTAACCTTTGAGACGACACACCTTTTATTCGGCCCTGCAACAGCATTTGTACTGGCGTGTGCACTGTATGCACAACGATAGGTTGAAAACCTACAATTGGTTCAGTTGCTGTCAACATCCAGTGAACCGCCAGTACGTGCTGAGTGCATGGGTCGAATCCTTGTTCGATCGTGGATTTTTTTCGGCTGTAATATGCAATTGGACGCAATTTTCCCCCATGGTCCTGAGCTAAAACGCCACTTAGTGTGTTTTCGTTTGCGTCCACTTGTAAGTGGAAGGATTTTTTGGGGTTGGGCAGACCGAGCGCGGGAGCACAGCACAAGTTTTCTTTTAGACTCATAAAAGCTTTATCGTGTTCCTCTGTCCATTCGAGGACGTCAGAGGGTTTTGATTTTCCTTTTAAGAGGGAATATAATGGCGTGACAGCGTTTGCAAAGTCTGGTATGAAATCTCTTAAGTAGTTTGCTGTTCCCAGCACCTTCTGTAATGAGTTTAGCGTGTGCGGTCGGGGCAATTCAGCGATGCATTTCCGCCTATCATCTGTTAATGCTCGATAGCTTTGCGTAATCGTGTAACCCAAGTACTGAACCTCGGTTTGAGCAATTTGGGCTTTTTCTTTGTTCAATTTGAAGCCAGCTTTACCGAGTGTTAACAGCACTTCGTCAACGAGCAGCAAATGATCATCAAGTGATCCCTCGGTCGCGATAAGTATATCATCAACGTAATGAATCACGTTTCCGGTCCCTGTCAGTGGATTTAGCGTGTCTTCTAATGCTCTGTGAAAATCGCAGGACTGTTATGGAGGCCTTGTGGCATTCGTTCCCAAGTGTACTGGATTTGATTCACAGTGAAGGCCAATTTCCACTGATCGGTGCGTTTGATTGGGATGGACCAGAAACCGTTTTTTACGTCGAGCACCGTAAACCAAGTCGCTTGTGTTGAGATTTGTGATAATAACGTCCGATGGATTTGCCACTATAGGTGTAGCCTTGGGCAACACTTTGTTTAGACGCTGATAATCAATACAAAGACGCCATTTACCGTTCGATTTTGGTACTGGTAAGCATGGAGAATTTGTGGTCGAACTACATCACGGACTATACCTCTGGTTTCAAGTTGGTGTACAATTTCATGAACGGCTGACTCTGCCTCTGGTTTGATGCGGTATTGTTTTTGTGGGGAGGCCCCCTTCAATACACACAACAAAGTCAATGAGGCCGCAGTCATGTTCATGTGTAGCCCAAATGCTATCGTGTTTGTTTACCATCTGTTGAATAGGATCTGGGGTGGATATGGACATAACGCTCGTTATTTTTTTTGGTAGGCACTGTTTTACTGTTTTTTCTGTTTTCAGCTCAATTTGCTTTTCAAAGCAGTGAATTACAAAGCCATACTTTCGCATTATGTCCATTCCCAGCACAGTCCCTTCACTGTTGTTAGGTAAATACCAGAGGGATTCTTCCAATACTGTCACGCCTAAATCAAGTTGAACTGGCTGTGTTTTTGTCGCGATCATTATCGTATCGCCGATGCCTTGGATCGGAATCGTTTCGCTTGGTTAAAGGTAATGGAATGTCTGTACAGGAGCACGCTGCCGAATCAATAAGTATGTTGGCTAACTGGCCTCCTAAATTAGCCCTTATTTTTATTCGGTTTCCACTCTTAATTATGCTCCTATGGCAATGGAGGCCACGATCCCTATTGGTGATGGTAATTTTCAGTCGTTACGCTGCGTTGTGGGCCGCGCCATTTTGGCCGTTTTGTTTTTAAACTCATTCATGAAGTTTACGAATTGTTTCAACAGTTCAGAGTCGTCGCTAGAGGGCTGCTTGGTAATGCTTCGCTTGTTCTTTTAAATCTTTTTCTCTTTTTGACAATCTCGCATTACATGGTTAGTTTTTCTGCAATAATGGCATATCATTTTATTTGGAGACCTTTGGTTAAATTTATCTGTGCTGTTCCTTCTGTTAACCACTGTGCGGAAACGCTGCGGGTTTTAATCGCCATCTGTTTTCTATTCTTGAACCCCAGTCTACTATTGCTCTGAACGTGTTTTCGGCTGGGTCAACGCCATTTGATAACGCTTTTTGAACGGGGATGCCGGCATTGTTTTTAACAAGCTGCAGTAATGCGTCATGGTTGCGGTCTGCATTTTCAAGGCCTGAGTGCTCTCTGTATGTTACCCATAACCGTTCAGCGTACGTTTCAAATGACTCATTACCTGCTTGTTTGATTTCTAATATTTTGCTCCAGTCTGCATGTGACGGTCCCCTCATGTCTAATAATGCCTGTTTTAGACGTTCATAAATCCTTCGCCGGTTTCGTCATTTACTCTGTTCATTATGTTGCCGGATTTCATTTCTGTGTTTAGTTTCGGTCTGAGCTCCTCAGGGATAGTGAGGAGGGCTACTTGCCATACGTCTCTAATCTCTAGTTTGTAGACATTAGCCTGTAGCATCAATGCTTCCCAGTAGGGTTGAAAAGGCCCTTTTCTCGGCATAATTCCTACGACTTGTTTATGCCTAGAGCATTCTTCGCATGTTAACGGGCGGCTGATTGTTGTGATATCATCATCCGCATTTTTCATGGTTTTTAACACTGCGATTTTAACTGCCTTTTTTGGCGAGTCGCTTTGATTTGGTTCGGTCTTTATTGGGCTCGCAGGCTCTGTTTTTCTGGCCACAGACTCACGAGAGCTCGGTTACGAGTTTCTCTGCGTGGCCTATTGTTACCGCTAACGCAGTGTCCTCATCTTCGCTTTCAGTTTGCGCCTCTAACTCGGTTTCATCCAGTGCTGCTTGTTTAACTGCGGCAACTGGAAAACCTGTTTTGTCGCAACAATCTTCGACGCAGATATGTAATTACTATATGTAATTAGTTTCCCTTGAACTTGATCAATTTTGTAGCCATTTCTTCGTTGTCTAGCCCACCCTGTTGCTCGTATGCAAACATTTCGACTTGCTTTCTTAAATATTGTAATTCGTCAGATCGCACTCGCTCGATTTCTTTGATATTTGTTATTGTTTTTCGTTTCTCGGTCATGGTCGCGAGGTCGTTACGACGAAGCAAATAAACAATTGCAGCGGAATTTTCTTGTATTTTGATTTCGATTTTAGTCTCGCACCCTCGGCAGAATACCAGGATGTTATTTCGTTGTTGTTCCACTTCAAATTGAATCCCTTGTCGCTAACCGAACAAGGATTTTTGTAATTGTATTCCTAAAACTTCCATTATCTCCTGATCTCCTTTGCTGCTGTGGTTTCCCTGAAAAGACATGTTGTTTCGTCTAATTCTTAATACCACCGGGTTTTTCGGTTCCGGTCTCAAAAATGGGTATACCGACCGTTCTACAAAATGTGTCTATATGGTGTAAACAATATTTCCCTCAACTTCTAAGAGGCAAAGAAAATATACTTACCACAGCAGTTGGATATGGATGAGAAGGAGTTCAAACCTCATGTCCCAAAGAGAATTCAAGTTGAATGTCGCGGCTGTCGCAGCTGGAATGACGTATTAGTCTCTGCGAGAATCACGCTCGCCTTTGCGAGATCACGCCGGGGTCACCACTGTAAGAAAGGACCCGGCTGAACGATCCAATGACGGCAGTCGCTTCCGCTGGTGAAGGGCTTTGCGTGTTACGATCTTTCCTTTTCACGACACAACAAGAACATTAAAATGGAACACTTCTTCTTATATATTTTATCTCGTTATTTCATCTGACTCCATAAAATGAAAAGGGTTTTAATGATGTCTGTGCATCATTAAAACAGGAACGAATGATTGATTATTCTTATCAGCTCTTTTCAATACTTTACCCGTCCAGACATAGGGAAGCTATATCGCTCAGAGGTCCTGTTTTCCACAGATCTCACGGACACAATCTCCAGGCCCGGTCATCAGTCAGAGGTAAATTATGGTTACGTATCTGAGATTTGCCGTAAATTCACACGTACACAATCAGAGATATCAATAACCCTCATGGGGCACCCTCAGAACTCGAACTCAATCGTTTACTTCAGTAAAGGGTTTTGGCCACTATCAGATATGTTAGCAGATCAATATACTACACTCGTAATAGCTTTGGATTGGCCAAATCTTTGTTTAAAGTAACATTAAATCAAAGTCAGAGGTGTGGACGCCCAATTCAGTCTGATCAGACGGCGTTCACCGTCACTGAACGGAATTAGCCCGTCCCTACACCCAAGCACACTTAAAAGATGCCGGATATTAGCCGTCGCTAAAACTGACGAGGCTTATGGAAATATACGAATCCACTAATCTAGTAGGGAGAAAGCACTCTTCAGAGGCAGTTAGAATAGAATCAAACGTTACAATTTATTGACCAGGTCATCAAGCAATAATTCAAAGCTCCAATGTTACAAGAATAGAATCAACGGTTAACCATAACATAACAATAATTCAGGAATTGAAGAACTTGTAGAAATTACTACCTGGCAATGAAAAACTACACACAAGTGACATGTGCGGGCAATCAGTTTACTGACTCCCAGAATTTTCTGTCTCTTTCCCTTATATACCCAGATAATTCAATAGACCCACCAAGGTGGTATCTTGTCATTATAATTAGTCTTTAGAATTGGCAACAAAAAGGCTTCTGGAGATCCTGTGGCCGGGATTACTTATTTACATACAGGAGGTGTTTTGAGTAGGAAATCAGGGGGAGGGCACGTCCCCCTGCTGTACACTATAGGCGCTTTTCCACTGCATGGTACGGTACGGTTCGGCACGGCTCGGTACGGTACGGCTCAGTTCGGGTCGGTTTGCATTTCCACCGCAGTTTAGTACCGCTATAGAGTGGGCGGATTATTCACGCGTCGTTATAATTGCGCCCGCCTACTGCCGTGACATCATCGTAAACGCGCCACAAACAAACTCACAACAAAGAAAGGAGACGGAATAGTGTTCTTCACTCTCGGCATGTGGATGTGTTTAACAGCAATGGAGAGGTCTATGAGAATGCTTGTGATATACCCCCAGCAGCAGAGACTGTGGTGCAGTGCCACGGGCTGTAGAGGAGGAGAGCAGGGATGTTCGTGCAGGTGTGCTGCGTTACTTGATTAGTTAACTATTCATGCAGCGTGTTCTGTAAAGTGAACTATCAATAAACTTTAGAATATTTCAAAATGTACAATGTATCCCTTGTTTTTTTTATTTATGTGATGGTTTTTATAATCGCGGCATTAATCATTTGTCTTTTTCAAGAGGTTCATTACGTGCTCATACAATGATACACATTTAATATAGTCTGGAGGTACACTTATTCGATCAGATTGTTTTTAATTGAAGCAAAACACAGATACAGAGGTAAAAATATAAACAGAAAACATACTCTGAAAATATAGCAAGTTCAAAAGTAACGTTATACATAAGGCTTTTTCCTTCGGCGTCGTGCCATCAAGCTCTCGCTGGATCCGCTCCTCGGCTATCAACGAGGAACGCCTGAACTCCCTCAACAGACAACGACACTGCTATTTTGTGGTTGATGCAAAATGTGCATTTGTTTAAACAGAAGTTGCGTCCGATCCTTCGCTGGCTGTGCTGATTTAAATCTAGCGGGTAGAGCGGTAGAGGAGGGTCTCGTGTCGCAAGTTCAGTGACGCAGTAATGACGATTTTCTCCGGCCATTCAGTGATCAGCAGAGTTTACACGTCACGTTTTGGTAACGATGCGGCTCGATGGAACCTCGATCGGCGGTACTAAAAAAGTATCAGGTACCAGGTACAGTACCCAGTGGAAAACCCCCAAAAGTGAACCGTACCGTACCGTACCGTGCCGTACCATGCAGTGGAAAAGCGCCATATTCTTCTCAGATTTTAGAACTTCTTTAGCTTTTCATTATGGTTGGGAGGATGAGACCATTTTACCAGGCGCACTGAGACATTTCAAAAGATATCAAACATGTATGGTTACTTTTGTACATATTACATTGCATGGATTTTAGGTGGTGAGGGAGGAGAATGGCGACTGCAGCCGGTCCGTCGTGCGGACCGTCAGCACCGGGTGTGAAACCCCCAGTGTGCTGCGTCCTGGATGTTGCTGCTATATGCAGGAGATAGCCCGTTGATTACTGACACCAAGCCCACAGTTCCTCTCTAGGGGGCCCAGACATTTTGGCACCGGGCCGGGCTTACACTTTTATGGAAAGTAATGTCGTTACATTACTTTTCCGTTACTTTTTAAATATGAGCCGGGCTTGATTGTTTGTTTTTAATACAATAAGTTATATTTATAGCAAATATAAAAGCCTTTCACACCAGAAAGTGTAATGAATAAACCTCAGACTGAAGGACGAGTAAATCACGTCTGTACAGAAGAACACAGGAGAAGTTCAACACTCTTCAGCAATTAAACAACAAAACAACGAAGCACAATAGTTCGTTTATCTAAAGTAATTTTTATTATTAGTATGATTGAACTGATCATCAAAGGTCAGCAGCAAACACATCGTTAATAAAATGAGATTAGATATATTTGTGTTGTTTAACATATTTAATTATTACAGGTTTGTGTCATATTCTGAGTTTAATTTCACTGTTTTAATTCATTTTGATGAATACTGAATCTGTTTTTTGCGAGTGGGATGAATTAATACACATTCATATTTAGTCTAGATTAGATCTACAGTAAGATCATGTTCACACGGCACACTCAGTCAATAAATGGAGAAAAATAACTCAGATATTTTCTTGTAAATTAAAAAGTAATGCGTTACTTTACTAGTTACTTGAAAAAAGTGATATTATTAAGTAACTCGCGTTACTTGTAATGCGTTCCCCCCCGAACACTGGTTAGTGCACTATTTTTGTCAATCCACAAAAAAAATGTTTGCAATTTTATTTGAGTTAATGTTTGGTTTCTTGGTTTTTTAGTTATAATAAGCTGAAATGTGTGTGTGTCTCTGCAGTGGCGAGTGCTGAACGAGCTGGAGAAGCTGTCGTCTCTTCTTCATCTGTCCTGTCGGAGAAACCCGCTGCTGCAGAAAGAGAAGAACCTGGAAACCGCCAGACAGATCATCATCGCACGGCTGAGCCGGCTGGAGCTGCTCGACATGAGACAGGTGACGCTCAAACACACCTTTATGAGCAAGACTTGACTTTATCCTCCAGAAACGCCATTTATGAGCCATGCTGGGGTGTTACTTCAACAGTATGTACTAATTACTCTCTCAGAAAAGTATTTAATTACTTATTTATTTTATTTATTTTATTTTATTTTATTTTATTTATTTTATTTATTTTATTTATTTTATTTATTTTATTTATTTTATTTATTTTATTTATTTTATTTAATTTATTTAATTATTTAATTTTAATTTATTTAATTTATTTAATTTATTTAATTTATTTAATTTATTTAATTTATTTTATTTATTTTATTTATTTTATTTATTTTATTTATTTTATTTATTTTATTTAATCATTTAATTTTATTAATTTTATTTAATTATTAAATTTTATTTATTTTATTTATTTTATTTATTTTATTTTATTTTAATTTATTTTAATTTAATTATTTTAATTTAATTATTTAATTTTAATTTAATATGTATTACTTTTTAATATTTATTAATATGTATTACTTTCTAAATCCTATATCAAAGTTAATGAATGATACAAGAATAGAAATTAAACGGTTCTTTTAATTATTCCAAATAAATAATCGATAACTACATCAATTATTCTGGATTATTACACTTTAGAACAGAGTTCAATTCTCACTATACTTTTTCCTCGATATACTCCTAATTACTGCTTATTAATATTAATAAAGTAGTTGTTGACAATGACGTTTAAGTAGTGAGTCGGATAAAGTCTTGCAGAATAAGACATTAATTTAAGTATTAATAAACAGCCAATATCCCAGTAATATTCATGCTAATAACCAACACGTTAATAGTGAGAAGTGGACACTAAAGCGTTACCAATATTCTTAATAATTTACCAAATAATTTAAAGTGAGAAGGGTGCATAAAAAGCATGCATTTTAAGGTTTTGTATTGTATTGTGTATAAATGTTCTACACACAGAATTAAGTTAAATTACATAAGAAGTAACTCATTAAATTACAGGAAAAATCAGAGTAATCCCTTACTTAATTTTTTCAAGGGAAAACTACTTAGTGACTAGCTACACCCAACACTGTGTATAAGATGGCCACGGCTCGTATAGTCTGATATAGTGAGAATACAAACAAACGCTCCTCTAAAGATCATCTGATGATCAGATTTGAGACTAAAACATGATTGATGGAGAATCAAGTAAAGCTGAGCTGCTTCAGAAAGTGTTCATCTGGAGATACGACTGCAGTTATTCTGATCAAAACCAGTCCAGAAGTTTCTACAATCACACTAAAAGAGCTTAACTGGATAAACAACTCAATCAGAGACAGAAGACATCTGAGTGCGACTGCAAAGTTTGATTGATTAGAGGCCTTGCGTGTCAGTAGCTTTATCCGGTGTTGTTGTCAGGTTTTGTCGGATGAGAGGAGGGGTGCGGAGCTGGATTACTGTAAGATGTTTGGGTTGGCGTGGCTGAAGGCTGGAGGTCACCGTGATCCGGAGAAGAACGACCCGAACGCAGAGTTCATGAGCGAACACCCGCGATTCCTCGCGCTCATCCGGAGTGAGTGTGGCCTGCTGTTTAAACTGAGCTGGAAGCTCCGCCCACAGAGGAATCTCATTGGTTGAGCTTATTTGCATATTAAACATCTGGGCCCGTATTCATGAAAAATCTTGGTGCTAAGAGTTGCTCCTAGTAACAATTTTTTTAGAAATTTGGGTGGGATGTCTTAAAATTAAAGAAAATATCCTTGTAAAAATCTTAAGCCTTAAAAGAGGTCTTAAGGTGCAAAATTGTTAGGAGTACGAACAAGGATTTTTAAGAGTTTCTTTAGCAGCGGAAAACATGGACCAAACATGAAGAAGGAGATGAAATGTGATGCACACAATGCATGACGGTGAGTTAATAATACACTACACATTAGATCACGCAGGGGTCGTGTTTGTGGCCGATCTTATTAGAGACACGCTAACATCTCCGACACCGCGCAGAAATGCCATAGCGCCAGAAATGGACGTAATCACTACATTAACTACGTTAACATATTTATGCAGCATCGATGATTTCTGTATCTGACAGCACGTTCAGAAACGTATTGTGTCGTTGTTCATTTCCTATAACATACGTTAAGTATGACAGTATGGTAAATAAAGAATATATATACATAGATTGTGTGTGTGTGTGTGTGTGTGTGTGTGTGTGTGTGTGTGTGTGTGTGTGTGTGTGTGTGTGTGTGTGTGTGTGTGTGTGTGTGTGTGAGAGCAAGAGAGAGTACGGTAAAACAGGAAAAAATACGCCTGTAATTTCAAAGTAAAGGCTTATAATAAACCCTACTCTTAAAAGCACTTTTATTTCCTTCTTGAACAACCAATCAATCACAGTCTTCAAAAGACTGTATCTTACCTAGCAACAGGGTCAGCCCCGCCTCCTCACTAAGACAAGAGTTGCTCTCAGATTGGTCCTGAATCACTTTTAAGCTAAGACTCCTAGTTAGACATTTTTAAGCTAAATTAGGAGCTCTCTAAAAGGATTCTTAGGATCTTTAAGAATACGGGCCCTGATATGATCTTATAGAGACTGCTAATCATAATCTAAAACCCAGAACAGAAATCCATGACTAGCCAATAGAGACAGAGTGCAATTAGGCCACGCCCACACAATCCAACGCACTCCATTGACTTTGTATTGCGTGCGGAAGCTGCCTCCTTGTCACATAAAACAGAACAATGTCTAAAAGCTGCTGTGTGACAAGGTGTACAGCAAACAAGCTAAAAATAAGCCATCGACCCCAAAAAACATGCATTTAAAGACTCAAAAAAGAGCGCATCTTGTCATATTACTCTAAGAACTGCACCCACTGAAGAGAAACGTAATTGGCGACAGCAAACATTCATTGTTTTTAACCAAATCAAAGGATTATTTGACCACCCGATGTGAACCCGAGAGGAGCAGATATATTGAGACACTTTATTTTATTGGTCTATGTCAGTTACCTTTCTTTTGTTTGAGAAATTATCAAACTGAATGGCCCAGCGTGAAATACCCCGACATCTACAAATATTTGTGTCCTAAAATGCTTGTTTTTTGTGTCGACGGTTTATAAAAGCATAGTTCTGGGTTTGCCGTACACCTCGTCACACAGCAGCTTTTAGACATTGCTCTGTTTTTTGTTATTGGTCAGAAATGACAAGGAGGCAGCGTCCCGCAATACAAAGTCAATGTGCGTGGGCGTGGCCTAAATGTGCTCTGTCTCTATTGGCTGGTTTTCTGTTGTATCTGTATAAAACACTGACAGTTTGTTTGTTTGTTTGTTTGTTCAGAGTACGGCGCTCCAGAGGAGGGCGAGCTGAAAGAGCAGAAACCCTTTGCACTAAAAAATCAATTATTAAGTATGAATCTTCCATCATCTCATCAATACAGACCATTTATGGCAAGCTGGTTTGACTCAGTATATGAATTCTTGATATCAACAATTAAATTTTTACTAGTTAAAATGTTGATGCTTGTAATTGCATTTTAACTAGTTAAATGTCACTTTAGACTGCAATTCAAAATCAATTGTTGATATCAATAATTCAATTGTAGATATTAGAATTTCAGATTTCAGATATTTCGGATTTCAGATATCAGAAATGAACATTGTCACTAGTGACAATTAAATTGTTGATATCAAGAACTAACATTTTAACTAGTAAAAATGTAATTGTTGATATCAAGGATTAACATTTTAACTAGTAAAAATTAAATTGTTGATATCAAGAACTAACATTTTAACTAGTAAAAATTAAATTGTTGATATCAAGGATTAACATTTTAACTAGTAAAAATTAAATTGTTGATATCAAGGATTAACATTTTAACTAGTAAAAATTGAATTGTTGATATCAAGGATTAACATTTTAACTAGTAAAAATTAAATTGTTGATATCAAGGATTAACATTTTAACTAGTAAAAATTAAATTGTTGATACCAAGGATTAACATTTTAACTAGTAAAAATTCAATTGTTGATATCAAGAATTAACATTTTAACTAGTAAAAACTCAATTGTTGATATCAAGAACTAAATTGTTGATATCAAGAATTAACATTTTAACTAGTAAAAATTAAGTTGTTGATATCAAGAATTAACATTTTAACTAGTAAAAATTCAATTGTTGATATCAAGAATCAACATTTTAACTAGTAAAAATTCAATTGTTGATATCAAGAATTAACATTTTAACTAGTAAAAATTCAATTGTTGATATCAAGAACTAAATTGTTGATATCAAGAATTAACATTTTAACTAGTAAAAATTAAGTTGTTGATATCAAGAATTAACATTTGAACTAGTAAAAATTCAATTGTTGATATCAAGAATCAACATTTTAACTAGTAAAAATTCAATTGTTGATATCAAGAATCAACATTTTAACTAGTAAAAATTCAATTGTTGATATCAAGAACTAACATTTTAACTAGTAAAAATGTAATTGTTGATATCAAGGATTAACATTTTAACTAGTAAAAATTAAATTGTTGATATCAAGGATTAACATTTTAACTAGTAAAAATTGAATTGTTGATATCAAGGATTAACATTTTAACTAGTAAAAATTAAATTGTTGATATCAAGGATTAACATTTTAACTAGTAAAAATTAAATTGTTGATACCAAGGATTAACATTTTAACTAGTAAAAATTCAATTGTTGATATCAAGAATTAACATTTTAACTAGTAAAAACTCAATTGTTGATATCAAGAACTAAATTGTTGATATCAAGAATTAACATTTTAACTAGTAAAAATTAAGTTGTTGATATCAAGAATTAACATTTTAACTAGTAAAAATTCAATTGTTGATATCAAGAATCAACATTTTAACTAGTAAAAATTCAATTGTTGATATCAAGAATTAACATTTTAACTAGTAAAAATTCAATTGTTGATATCAAGAACTAAATTGTTGATATCAAGAATTAACATTTTAACTAGTAAAAATTAAGTTGTTGATATCAAGAATTAACATTTGAACTAGTAAAAATTCAATTGTTGATATCAAGAATCAACATTTTAACTAGTAAAATTCAATTGTTGATATCAAGAATCAACATTTTAACTAGTAAAAATTCAATTGTTGATATCAAGAATCAACATTTTAACTAGTAAAAATTAAATTGTTGATATCAAGAATCAACATTTTAACTAGTAAAAATTTAATTGTTGATATCAAGAATCAACATTTTAACTAGTAAAATTTCAATTGTTGATATCAAGAATTAATATCCTGAGAATGAATAAAAGTCAAAACGGCTTGCCATAGACCATTAAAGCCCTCACCATATGAGCATCTCTGCTTTCGTTTCAGCCGTGACGTTCGTTTGTCCGGAGGACTCGGAGAGGGAGCCCATAGAGAAGAAGCTGCCAGGTAAAAGCGCGCGTTAGAAACACGGTACGCGTGACGGATGTTTGAGGTGTTTTTCTGCTGTTTTCAGGCTCGATGATCGTTCAGAAGGTGAAGGGGCTTTTACATCGGCTGCTCAAATTACCAGGAGTGGAGTTACAGCTCTCCTACACCTGCTCCAAGGTACAACACAGCGCCACAAACTCGCTTTAATGCATTTATTCTTTCTTTTATTTCTTACAAACATTTATATAATAAACTTGCAATGCTTATTAATATATTTGAGGTAATTTGAGTTTTATCATTTTATTTTCACTTCATTTTAATACTTTTGTTGTGTGTTGTAATTTTATTTATTTTTTTACATGTCTTTATATAGTTTTTATTAATTTATTTTATTCATTAGTTTTAGTTTAATTACTTTTAGTTATTTTTGTACTTCAAATTAAATTAGAAATGAAAGTAGCTGACATAAAATAAGTTTTGTTTGTTTTTCTATATCTAATTTTATTTCACTTAACGCTTTCTTGTCAAGTAACAACAAATATTTTATATTAGCTTTGGTTAATTTTAGTTTGTTTTATAAATTTTATGTAGTTTTATCAGTTTTTTATTTGTTTTGTATTTGCATTGCTTAATACTATTTGAGATACTTTTAGTTTTTGTTAATATTTTAAATTAGGTTTTATCATTATATTTTCTGTTTTCACTTTAATTTGAGTTCATTTTAATACTTTTTGTCATTTTTACTAGTTTTTGTTTTACATAGTTTGTTATTTATGTATTTTATTCATTAGTTTTAGTTTACTTTTAGTACTTCAAATTAAACTAAACAAAAATGAGAAATGAAAGTAGCTGACATTATCCTTTTGTATCTAATTTTATTTCAGTTAACGTTTATCTTGTGTCAAGTAACAACAAATATTTTTATGGTTTTAGTTTTGGTTGGTAATTTTATAAATTTTGTGTTTTTGTCATTTTTGTTAGGTAATTATTTATTTTTTGGTATGTATAGTTTTTATTAAATTTTATATAGTTTCTTATTTAAAAAAAAAAGAAATTTAAGAACCTAAACTTGCACTAATGAAGCTGAAATAAAATTTGTTAATTTTAGTAATTTAATGTGTTTTTGTCATTTTTATTACTTTTTATTATGTATAGTTTTTATTAATTTTGATATAGTTTCTTATTTTTATTGTATTTTTGTAGTTTAGGTAATTTAATTGTAGTTAAAATTAGGTAATTTAATGTGTTTTTGTCATTTTTATTATGTATAGTTTTTATTAATTTTGATATAGTTTCTTATTTGTATTGTATTTTTTAAGCACCTGAAGTTGCACTAATGAAGCATAAATAAAATTAGTTAATTTTTGTAATTTAATGTGTTTTTGTCATTTTTATTAGTTTTTATTAATTTTTATATAGTTTCTTATTTTTATTGTATTTTTGTAGTTTAAGTAATTTAATTGTAGTTAAATTAGGTAATTTAATGTGTTTTTGTCATTTTTATTATGTATAGTTTTTATTAATTTTGATATAGTTTCTTATTTGTATTGTATTTTTTTAAGCACCTGAAGTTGCACTAATGAAGCATAAATAAAATTAGTTAATTTTGTAATTTAATGTGTTTTTGTCATTTTATTAGTTTTTATTAATTTTTATATAGTTTCTTATTTTTATTGTATTTTTGTAGTTTAAGTAATTTAATTGTAGTTAAATTAGGTAATTTAATGTGTTTTGTCATTTTATTATGTATAGTTTGTATTAATTTTGATATAGGTTCTTATTTGTATTGTATTTTTTAAGCACCTGAAGTTGCACTAATGAAGCTGAAATACAGTAAGTTATGTGATATCATCCTATAGATGGCCGGCAGAGAGATTGAGATCGATAACGATCTGAAGCAGCTGGAGTTTTACTCGGTGGAGGACGGCGACAGTATTCTGGTGCGCTGGTCCTGATCAAACCGCAGGGAATTGTGGGACATCAGAACGAGTCCAATCAGCTTCTGCACTGACCACTGAAGCGCTCCACGGACCAGAAATCATCTCACATTTGTGTTTATCACCCAACATTATTCCTCCAGAAAACACAGCATGGCCAAACTCTCTTTATAAAGCATAGTCTATTATTTAGTATTTCGTTTGGATGTCTGTGTGAATCATTACAGTCTCTCGCCACCAGATGGCGCTTCATTTCGCGCTGGAGCAAATATTCCAGAAAGACACTTTATAAGATCACGTGAATCTCATAAAGAAATGTACAGGTCACATTTCACCCCATTATCGATGTTTGTTTTGCACATTCAAGTGAAATAAAATTCAGTACAGCATACGTACTTTAATGTGACGTTTAAACGATAACGTTTTTTCCCATGTTACAGACGGCAACTGAAAATTGCTTAAATGTGCTTAATTGTCATTTAAAAAATGTCATGCCTAAAATAATAATAGCTGTTGCAATTTATTTTTTTTTGGTAAAATGACCAGGATTTTCTTGACATAATTCGTTAAATGTAACTACATAGTAATTATGTTTGCAAATACGTGGGGTCTGAATCATTTAAATAAAAGCGAGTACTCATTTAGCAAACCGTGTTTGGTGTATGATAATAACTTATATTTTAGAGCTGTCGGTACGGATTTCCCGGGAAACTTTATACTTAGTTTTTACTTGCACCAAAATAAAAAGTTTAACCCATCACTAGACTTGTCGACATTCGAAAATGATTGGCTCTTTTTAAATTAATATTCAAGTCACGAGTTTGAATTTGAATCAATCGGAGCCTTTCCATCGTAAATGACTCACTTAATTTGAGTTTAGCTTAATTGACTATATTTGAAATAGTTTGAGCTGCAGTTCGGTTGCTGAGCGTTCAATAGAAGTCAGTGGAAAGCATCCAGACATGGCAGTGTGTGTTTATTGTGACTGTTACTTATATTCATTCTCATATTTCATTAACTTATGCATTAAATCATTGCTTAAATCAAAATTGAGATGCATTCACGTTGGCTGCATTTGTCTTGTGTATAGTCATGTATGGCATATGACAAAAATTACATTTTGCTTATTTTACTAAAACATAATTTCAAGTAATTTATATATATATATATATATAGATCTGCATTTGTTGTGGAGTTACTGATGCTATGATGTAATTTACCTCAGCAGCACATCTCCAGCGCTTAATTCTAACGAACGTGAGATCTGTCCTATTCTTGGAACACAATTAATGCTTAAGATTGATTCAGTATTAGGCTACTCTTAATGGAGAGACAAAAATCCCACACACAACATCAGTAAAACTATGAAAAAGTAGCTTTTATTAAACATAAAACTTGTATTAACTGAATTAATAAGACATACCAGCGTTGTAAGAAATAAAAGGTTTTTGGATTTTCCCCTTACTTCAAACGAATGCTTAATTTGGCTCATTATTATTATTATTATGATTAATAATAAAAAGGCTATAGCCTGCAATGGCAAATTCACTTAGGCCTATATTAAATTTTGAACTTTTATTAACTATATGAATAAGGGAAATATGTTTTCCCCGCATTAAATAAACGTTCTTTGGATTTCTTTAAAACGATCATAGTTTGGGGTTAATTATTAGCCTATTAATTAAAACACATCAGCCATAAAATAGTACAATGGCAAGTTCACATAGGCCTATATTAAACATCTAACTTTTATTAACTAAATTAATAAAACAGATTAAGCTTATTTACGTAGGATCTTTTCTCTCTTTTAAAACAAATGCGTTGTGGTTTATTGTTTTATTATTTATTTTGTTTTATTATGAAAACAGGATCAATAAAGACAAACTCACTTATATTAAACGAATAAATGAAACCACTTTTATTAACAAAAATTGCGGTTTTGGATCATAGTGTCTCGCATCACTCTTGTCACGTGACCAAAATCCGTTCCTGCGACTATGCACATGTGAAAGTGTAATCTGCTAACATGACAATGTGTTTTGAAATGTTAAAAACATCTTGGATGCTGTTAAATATAAAGTTGAAATTATATTACACAGTCCAAGGTAAAAAGCACATTTTGTTAAAAAAAAATATATATATGTTATTGTTGCATTCGCCTATTCTGACTATTTTTGTTTTTTCTTTGCAATGGATAATTCTCATTGAATTGTTCTTGGTTATGGCACTAATAAAAGTGCCCAGGTCATTCTCGAATAAACTACAACAGTCAGGTTCCGGATATCCGGTTGTTTTTAGGGATCCGAATCTTTTGGCTCACCTCAGCGATAAGAACCGGCTCTTTCAGCTCCTATGTGGCTCTTTATTTAGTACCACTTTCATATTTAAGTCAAATTGGTCAATGTTTTGACCTATGTTTGGTATGTGTGCATCATCAATCATTCAAAGTAATTAAACTAAACCATTTAAGTTCCGTTAAATGACACCTGTTTAGCTGTAATTGTACAATTCAAATTTAAATCGTTTTGTCGTATTTATAAATCTTTCCAAAATACCATAGTTGTACACTAGTTTTGACATTTATAAACCTAATTTATGTAAAAACATCAAACTGTATTTCTGAACGTTAGTGAACTATCCAGCACACAGCCTACTGCTACAAACAAATCATAATCAAAATAGAACACGACGTGCCATATAACAAATACAAACGAAATGGCATTGTGCAGAACAGAAGCATACAACACAGTTGTATTGTATCTATTAAACATGAAACATCGCCACGCTGTGTGTTGAATCTGTTGACGTGTAGTCTGTGAGCGGGAACGCGTTCACTCCTCCGACTACTAAAATAACCACACATCACTAAAAGCAAAACGAAAGCCACATCACTAACTGCGGTCAGGGGAAGTTGCTTGTCGACATCCAGCGGGACATTTACTCTCTTAAACTATAATCATGTAAATATACATTTGTTTTATATCGAATAGACTATTCAGGTTCTATGTAACATATATATTCTTTGAAACTCTTTGTCTTTATTAAAGTAGTCTAGTCTATACGCGGATATGTTTAATGCAAGAATGAAAGTAAAAGTACTCTGAGCAACGCAAGACATTTCTCCTTTGGATATTAAACCGAGTGCCTAAAACCTGGGGAAAAGAACAAAGGTATATTTCTTTATTTTTCTTTCTTTCTATTTCTCTCTCTCTCTCTACCTGTTGAGGAAGCATGACGGCCCCGGATTCACGGGGGTTGAATACACTCACGCGGCGTCATGCAGTGAAGATGGCGGCCGCAGTAAGTGTAGAGGATTGTTCTCTTGTTGTCTAGCTATAGGGGAAGCTGTTGGTCATGAGAGTATTCTGTCAGCTTCAAAAATGAATAATGCTGCGGTGATCTTTTTAAATACCGTAGAGAAAGCTAATGAACTGGTTGAGCGAGGAATTGTTGTGGATGGTTTGTTTACACCTGTTCTCCCTCTTTCAATGCCGTCAATAAAGTGACACTGTCCAACGTTCCTCCGTTCATTAGCGACGAGTTGTTATCACAATCTCTTTCCCGCTATGCAAGTTGATTTCTCCAATTAAAAAAATACCAATTGGAAGTGCAAACCCCTTGTTAAAACACGTTTTTTCATTTAGACGATTCGCTTACATGATTGTAAATGATGATGCTGAATTGGACCTCACGTTTAAATATCGGATTGATGATTTTGATTATGTTGTCTATGCGGCAACAGGGACAATTACGTGTTTTTTTTGTAGTAATGTGGGACATTTAATCCGAGACTGTCCTGAAAAAAAGAAAGAAACATCAGTAGCTGCACAAAACACAAATGACACAGCTGGCGCAAGGAGCTCTGGTTCGGTCCCGGTTTCAAAATATTGACCAAATGGATACTCCAACTAAATTCTTCTTTAATTTAGAAAAAAAGACTGGACAGAATAAATTAATTCACGCACTACGTTCTGAATCTGGCATTTTATTAACTGACCCTATTGATATTAGAAGGAGAGCTGTTTTTTTGTATGATGAATTGTACAAGTGTGAATGTGACGAAGAGCCTGACATTGTCAAGGGTGTCTGAAGAAGGCAACTTGAAACTCAGCAAGGCCTTGAGCCTAGAGGAGCTGCACAATGCCCTGAGGGCTATGGAGTCGGGGAAGGCTCCAGGTATCGACGGTCTCCCAGTAGACTTTTATAAGTCGTTCTGGTCAGTGTTAGGGGAAGATCTGCTCGCAGTGCTTAACGAAAGCTTGGCCGAAGGGCGGCTGCCATTGAGCTGCCGTAGAGCAGTTCTTACACTCCTCCCAAAAAAAGGAGACTGACATCAAGAACTGGCGCCCTGTGTCCCTTTTGTGTACAGACTACAAGCTGCTCTCCAAAACACACAACCTTTAGCGCTGCTGACGCAATGCTCTACCACTGAGCCACAGAAACATGTATTCTTTCAGGAACAAGGAACAATTTCTTTCTTTCATTATGATTGTCAATTACTGAACTTTATCTTGGGTCAAGCTAAATTAGCTGTCTATACAAGTAGAAAAAACAAGATTGAGCAGAAGTCTGGGCAAGATGTTGTTGTTTTGTTCTCAAGTCTTGTAAAGGCTAGAGTTGTGATTGATTTTAATTTTTAAGTCAGTGAATGATCTGCTTTCTTTTGAACTGAAATGGTGTAGCAAAGGAGCATTGTGCTCTGTTTTTGAAGATGAGTTGTTTTTTACATACATCCTGTGATTTATATATAATGTGATTTATATTTTGTTTTATTGTCCACTTGTAATAAAGAGCTATTCAAATTCAATTCTCTCTCTCTCTCTCTCTCTCTCTCTCTCTCTCTTTCTTTCTTTCTTTCTTTCTTAAAGAAGACCTAAAATTCAAAAGTCTTTCTTTCTTTTTCTTTCTTTCTTTTTCTTTCTTTCTCTCTTTCTTTCTTTTACTTTCTCTCTCTCTCTCTGTCTCTCTCTTTCTCTCTTTCTTTCTTTTTCTTATTTATTTTTTATGTATAAAGATTTGTAATTTAAAAAAAATAATTGGATTTATAATTATTTGTATTATTATCACATATAACTTTGACCATTTTCTAAAAAGTATGGATTTCTGTTTCCTTATGTTTGATGTATGAATAACAGGAAAGAGAAGAAGACCTGTGGAAGAGGATATAATAGGTGAGTAAATAACTCTTGTTTACATTTCACAGTGGAACTGCTTTCTGGAAATTATTTGATGAGATAATGGTGGAATTTGCAGGTTGTTCAAGGACAAATGCTTCGTAAAGGGACTGATTTTATGTTAACTCACCTATCTTGAAGTAAGACATTTTTGGATTGTTGTCTAACTCAAAGCTATATTTTTATATTTAAATGTTCTCTTACCATCACATACTCACACCACATTTACATGCTTTGTTTGAATTGAATTGATTTAGAGTTAATTCCTTGATTTTGCCTTGTTATAGTATATTAAGTGGATTTTCCATTGGTGTCTCAGAAGTCCAAAAATAATAAAAATGGCGGAAGTTAAAGAAGTGTCAGAAACTAAGCAAGGCAAGTAAAAAAAGTTATCTTCATGCTTTGGCTGCATCTCATTGTACAATAAACACTATTACAAAAATGACACAGTGACAATGTTTATTTATTTATTTATTTTCTCTTCCTCAGAGTTGTCTCTTGTTTGCTCAGCTGAGATTGTATATTCTGATCCTGGAGATGATGTTGTTTTGTCATGTCATCTTGAGCCAGCTATCAGTGCTGTTTCAATGGAGATCAAGTGGAGAAATAGGGCTGATATGATCTGTCATTATAAGGATAGACAGATGACCGAGATCAGAGGTTATGATGGTCGAGTGAGTCTTTCATTGCAGGATCTACCCAATGGAAACGTTTCTTTGACTTTAAGAGACATCAGGACATCACAGAAGGGCCTCTATATTTGTGAGGTCATCCATGAAGGGCAAACACTAAAGGAATATATTATTCTCCATGTCAGCTGTAAGTATTCTGCAACTTTATTTCTTACACTAGTAAAGCTATAACATTTTAGCGTGACAAATGTGCTGTTTTCGCCAGCTAGTAGCTTGTTTTATTTAGACAAAGTAAAACTAACTTCTTGTCTAGTACATCACATATCACATTTATTTTTATCATCAATTTGCATGGTTAACTTACACTCTATATGCGGAACCGTAAATGCAAAATGGTGTCATACTTAATGGTTTGTTTGCTTTTTGACAAGTGATAAATCCTGTAAAATGATGATGGGTGTGATCAGGACTATTCACCATTTTGACTATGTATATATTTCTCTCTCCAGCTGACATTAGTCTTGTGATTCCTTCACACACTGTGTCTGCTTACCCTGGTGCTGATGTGATTTTACCTATTCGTCTCTCACCTGCAACCAGTGCTGTCTTTATGATAATCAGATGGTATAGAGACTCAGAGCTCATTTATCAGTATATAATTGGGCAGGAGATAATACATGTTAACTATGAGAACCGTGTGGGTCTGTCCATCCAAGAGCTGGGGATTGGAAATCTTTCTCTAACTTTGAGAAATGTTCAAGTGTCAGATTCAGGAGACTATACATGCAAAGTTTCTCATGATGGATGTCGGCAGACAGGAATAATTCACTTGCAAGTGAGAGGTAAGCTGCAATAAAACTTTTAATTTTATTTCAAATATACCTGATATGAAGTTGTAATAAATTCACTTTAAAATCTGGTTCATTTCAGAGTTTCAAAAGAGTGAAAATACATTGGATTTAGAAGACATGCATAATGCCCTGAGACATTTGATGAAATATGATGAAATGTTGAAGACATTTGATGACAAAACAAGAGTACTTGAGGAAACTATAGAACAAATTAGAAAAACATTTGATCAGGTTGCCAAGGACAAAAAGAGAAAGAGAAAGCTTTTATTTGGTAAGCCTGAGAGACAATGGAAACACATTATGTTTGTGTTTTTCCAGATTACAATAAAACAACTGTAAACTGCACTTTTTCCTCATGTCCTCTGATTAATTAGTTTACTTAATTTTAATACCTACAAAAATGTATAGACAGATGCCACTTTAATGTTTAAAAATTATTGTGAGCGTAATTGTTACCTGGAAGTTTGAGGATGTCTTAACATACTACAATGTTACTATAAATGGAGTTAAATGTTCATTCAGTTGAACGAGCCATTTAGTGTAAATTGCTTGTTTAATTGTTGTATGTATATTTTAAAAGGGTTAACATGCTATATTTTTTGATAATAGTCTGCATATCGTATGTTTTGCAGAGGAAGATGAAACTACAGTGGATAGAAACTTAAGGGAAGAGGAGAGAACGCAAATAATTTTCCTCCCCTCTTTTGGTATGTTGAATTGTGGGGGAAACTGTATATCATACAGTGTTTTAAGTGACAAAAGTACACTCAAAAATATTTTAGGTTTTGTTTAGATCTAAAGAGTTAAAGCAACACAAATTCTTTAGTTTTTACTTAACTGTCACCTTTTATTATGTCAAATTATATTAATAAAAAGTTCAAATGAATCCATTTGTGTGGGGTTACATAATACATTTTTGTTGCATTGACTGAAACATGGCAGTGGATTTCTAGTTTCCTATCAGTCAGTCACGTTCGACATAACGTCAGTGTGACTGACTAATGGGATCTCGCCCAAGAGCCCAATCATATTCGAGTGTTAACAAAAAAAGCCAATGACTGTTGGCGGGCATGTTTCGCCACGCGCACCCCGCACCGCAGTGCGGGTATAAAAGGAGAGCGCATGCAAGCAAACAAACATCAGCTTTTTGCTTCGGAGCCGAGCCTTTCAACGCAAATCTCTGAGAGTGTCTGCAAGACAGCAAATGGCAGTGTTGGTGTTACGGCGCGTCAGCGGAGGTTGCTGTCCAGTGCTGCTGCTTCTGACGGCGTGCTAGAGCTCTTCATTCTGCGGTCGCGTTGCTACCTCCCCTGGGCGCTTCAGCGCTTCTCTAAAAGATAATTTCTAAAAGAGCAATATCTAAAAGAGCTCCACGAGCGACGGGCGTCTTTTTAAAGATGGCTTCCCGCTCGTGTGTTTCTGGATGTGGTCGTTTCCTGGCTTCATCTGATGGTCACGAACGCTGTGTCTCATGCTTGGGCTATCAGCATGCTGAAGCAGCGCTTGTGGATGAGTCATGTTGTGGTCCAGATGCCTCCTCATCAAATGAGGGGGTATCCCCCTCGCCATGCAGCGGGGGTGTATTTCGCCTAATAGTTATGGTGATCTGAGGATCACGGTGAGAGCTTCCCCATTGAGTGCATCTCTACGGACCTCTCATTCCTCCAGCACATCGCACCATCTGGTGTTTCCAGACGAGTTTGCTGGTTCCTCGGACAGGGTGGGGCTCAACATCTTGTCCGAAGTGCCAGCGGATGACATGATGCCGATCGCTGCATCGGAGGATGAACGCCTCTGGGCCAACGACTCTGGGCAGTCGTTGGCCTAATGGATAGAGCGTTGGACTTGAAACCCGAGGTAACCCAAGGTTGTGGGTTTTCGAATCCCAGCTCCGGCAGGAAGTCCACGACTGCTTCCCGGGCGCCGCACATTCGGCTGCCCACTGCTCCAAGTGTGTACACCTCATTGTACACCTCTCCTCATTATACTCTGTATAATTGTGTATGTGACAAATAAAGCTCATCCGAGCTTAATTTGTATTGTATTTGTATAGATGATGATTCGGCTGCGCTGCCTCCGTCAGGAAGAGTGGCGTTGCCCGAGTCAGATCCAGGGCTGACTGCTATGCTTTCCCGGGCCGCTGTAAGCGTTGGGGTGCACTGGAGGTCTCCCCTTTCTACCGAATGCTCAAGGCTAGACGACTGGTTCCTGGAGGCACAGGCCGATCTTCGGCAGTCACCTCAGGTTCCATTCTTCCCGGAAGTGCATGAGGAAGTGACTAGCTCTTAGAGGGCACCTTTGTTTTGCACCTAACAGAGCTAGTGCTTCTTCCATCCTCAATGCCCTCGATGGCGGGTGGCTAAGGGGTATGTGGAGATCCCCCCCAGTTGAGCGCGCTTTTGTGGTGCAGCTTTGTCCGCGAGGTGGCACCGCCTGGCTGGGTAATCCACGCCTCCCGTCCAAGGCATTGAAGCAGATGTACGAGGGCAGTTCTGACTCAGGTTTGATGCAGGAACTGCACACAGTGACGGACCTTGCCGTTCGGGCAACAAAAGTCACAGCGCGGTCCCTCGGTCAGACGATGTCCACTCTGGTGGTTCAGGAATACCACCTATTACTGGACCTGGCAGATATGAGCGAGTCCGACAAGCTTCCTGTACTCCTCAATCTCCCAGGCAGGCCTCTTCGGCGATGCAATGGAGAGCTTTGCCCAGAATTCTCCATCAGACAGAAGCGGACGGAGGCCATTGGACACATTCTGCCCCAGTGGCCTGCTGCTGTCATCACCCCTCCGCCCTCCTGCTGCCCCCTCCTTTGCTCCAGTGCGGCCCCAACAGCAGCCTTCACTCTGGCAGCAGTGTGGAGCTGGTAGCAGGAAAGTGGCGCAGCCCGTCTCTGCCCCTGCCAGGCCCGTGAAGTGCCAGGGCAAGCAGCATTCTTGGGATGGAAGAATCCGAGACACTGGGTCCTGCTCTTCAAGAGATGGTGAGTCCGCTCCTTCCCCCGGTGGAGGGCCGGGAGAAAATCTTTTTTCCCCTTTTGGGTTGTTCTGCCACTAGCTCTCAGGCCAGTGCTTGTTTCCTCCCGGCCAAACCTTCAGAGCAGTTTTCTATGTTTCCAGTTCCCAAGGGGGCGAGGACGGTAGTGCATGAGACACAGTCTCGACACCCCCGTCCCCCTCTTCTTTCGCCAGTGGACAGCAGGGTCCAGTCCGAGGACGCGATGCCTTGGTTTTGTAGCTCCACATGAATGTCATTAGCTCAGTATAAAAACAATAGAAGTCAGTGTCCCCCTGACGGAAAACAAGTGTGTGTGTGTGTGTGTGTGTGTGTGTGTGTGTGTGTGTGTGATAGCAATGTTCAGAAACTTCCTTACTTAATTTTGTTGATTTCTTTTAAATTTTAGGTTATACACCAAGGCGTACAAATAGTATGGAAGGACTTCCACCACTGAGTAAGACACAACGTTTAATGCTCATTATGTAGGACTTTGATTGATTGTGTTTCTTATTTGAAGGTTTGAGATTTCAGACAATGTTGCTGTAAAAAGCAGTTCTGAATTTTTGGTTTAGAGCTATTGAGAGTTATTTAATAATCCTTGTATATGCTTTGGCAAGGGATTGACATGCTTTCTGGTTTTCTCTGTCATCTTGTGATTTCCTGCAGTGGTAGATACTAGCACACAGAGGGAACAGCTAACCTCAAGCCTTTTCTCAAACTATTTTGGTATGTTACAATGGAGGAAACTTTTAACATTCAGGGTATTTAAGTGCCAAACGTAGGCAGATAGAATGAATACAACATAAACCCAATGTGTATTTTTTATACATTTAATCTTTTTTCTAAGTTGTAGATTCATAAAAAGATAAATTGTTTTGTTGATCTTTTTTCAATTTTAGGTTTTACACCAAGACGTACAAGAAGTATGGAAGGACTTCCTCCACTGAGTAAGACACAATGTTTAATGCTCAAAAAGGCTTTGATTGTTTGTGTTTCTTATCTGAAAGTTTGAGATTTACAGTAAAAAACAGTTTTGAAAAAGTGCTATTGAGTGTTATTAAATAATAGGGGTCATATGTTGCTTTTTTAAAGATCATTATTTGGTGTAACAGAATATTTTGACATGATTTCTGACAGTATTTTTCAAATACTGTACATTATTGTATTTCCTCTATGCCCCGCCTCTCTCAAACGCTTTCTACTTTTATTTTCTACAAAGTCCCTCCTTCCGACAAGTGCAGTCTGTTCTGATTGGCCAGCTGACACAGTGCATTGTGATTGGCCGAACACCACAAGCATGAGTCGGAAATGTAACGCCCCTTTCCATAATCGCAAGCTTTAGCTTTCAAAATAAATGTAAAGACAGTTAATAATGTCCTTAGTTTTGCCATCAGATCAAGCCCGAGAGGGGAACAGAGTCACGTAACAGACACAGTGATGATGCTCGTATGTATTTGCAGTACACAAGCCGTGGTTGTGTGACCAAGTCTCCCTCTCTCACACACGCAGACACACACACACACATACGACGTGCAAAACTCTGCATTTGAACAGTCAATAGCAAATACTTAAACTAATAACAAAACATACAGTCGCTGATTCAGAAGCGCCAGATTGTCATTAACAAAGTCAGAATAACCTCCTCTCCTAGGTTCACGAAACTGTCATCCATAAAATGCGTTGTGATAACATCTGGGTTGTAAGTTATCGTAATGATTCCTAAATACATCTACTTTCGGAAGGCCAAATAAAGTGCTTTTGCATTCGCCAAGAAACACACAACGTCTCCTGGACACGGCTGCATCAACACTACTGCGTTACTGAAACCACGGCTTCTTTCTTTCCGTGAACATCTGGGCGGCATTACGCAAATATTTCCACTTCATGACGTACACATGTGGGGGCATGTTTGAATGAGCCGTTTTAGGGGGGTGTGGTAGAGTCTTAACTTTGATAAAGAATATATATTTGGTTTTGAGACTTTAGTCTTTGCATCTTCAAGGATCTTATCTATGCACAACTTGCATCAGCTTGTAACACTTGTGTCCCTGTGGCTCAGTGGTAGAGCATTGCGTTAACAGCACAAAAGGTTGTGGGTTCAATTCCCAGGGAACACACATACTGGAAAAAAAATACCCTGCATGCACTGTAAGTCGCTTTGGATAAAAGCGTCTGCTAAATGTAAATGTAACACTCCAAAGAGAAAGGAAAACTTGAAATCGCATCATATGACCCCTTTAATAATCCTTGTATATGCTTTGGCAAGGGATTGACATGCTTTCTGGTTTTCTCTGTCATCTTGTGATTTCCTGCAGTGGCAGATACTAGCACACAGGTGGAACGGTTAACCTCAAGCCTTTTCTCAAACTATTTTGGTATGTTACAATGGAGGAAACTTTTAACATGCAGGGAATTTAAGTGCCAAAAGTAGGCAGATAGAATGAATACAACATAAACCCAATCTGTCTTTTTTATACATTTAATCTTTTTTCTAAGTTATAGATACCTAAATAGATAAATTGTTTTGTTGATCTTTTTTCAATTTTAGGTTTTACACCAAGACGTACAAGAAGTATGGAAGGACTTCCTCCACTGAGTAAGACACAATGTTTAATGCTCAAAGGAATTTGATTGTTTGTGTTTCTTATTTGAAAGTTTGAGATTTACAGTAAAAGGCAGGTCTCTATATTTGATTGGAAGAGCTGTTGATTCGTATTATTTAAATGTATTTGATTTGTTATACGGTATTTGTGTAATGTAATTTTGCAAGGAACTGACATGTAATTTCTTGGAATTGTGTTAAGTGGGAGATAATAGCACATTGGAGAGGCATGAAATGGAAGAGAGGAGAGATCGCAGTCAAAATGCCCAGCTGGGACACGTTCACAGCCGATTATATGCTGGGGAAAATGCATCGAACTGTAAGTTTTAAGTGCACAAGTTAGTATGTAAAATGTATGCAATTGCTGTAATATTGTAACGGAGCCGACAAGACGAGAGGCGTGCGGATCCATTTGCAAAGCTTTATTAGACAGAGGCATGGTCATGACAGGCATGGTTCAAACAGGTATATTGAGGACAAGACAGATGAGTACTCAAGTCAACAGGCGTGGTCTTCGATCGGCGAACAATATCCAGAGGGCTTGACGGGGGGGGGGTAATCCGATAACGTGAGCAATAATTAAGGCGAGGTGCAAACAGAGTCCGAAACGGCAGGCAAAGAGTTAATCCAAGATACAAGGCAGAAGATCAGGAACCAGGCAACGCAAAAAGACTAGACTTATAAACGTAAACTAGGAAAGGCTCTGTAAAGCAGCTAACACTTGGAGAGGGCTAAACAATACTTGGCAGAGAGGAAGAGGAAGTCCATGGTTTAAGTAGGGTGTGTGATAATTCTCAGGAGTGAGCGTGTGATTGAGACAGCTGTGTGTACTTAGTGCGATGAATGATGGGAAACGTAGTCCAGGGTAATATGTAACAGTGTGTGTGGTGTGAGAGTCAATATGATGGAAGAGCGACCTCTGATGGTGAGTGGACGGAAGATCACGAACCGGATTCATGACAAATATAGATAGTGTGTATATATAAGTATTGTAATTTCTTTTTACTAAGCAAAATATTTGTTACTTTTATTACACTTTACATAACAAATATTTTTGTGTAAACCTGTGTATTAGAAGCTGTTTCTGTGCATCTTTTTAGTCTTATTCTCTCATGGTCCTTGCTAAAGACAAGTACTTCAAAGTTATGTATAGCCTGTTAATTTGCTTGTGTGTCAATATTGCAGTGGAAAGTGAGAGCAGCAGTCAAAACACAAGACAGACAAGAGAAGGAAATACTGGCACTGAGCTATTTCCAGAATCAGTGATTTCACCTGCAAGAGACATGACACAAGCACAAGAGAACCTTGAAGCAACAATGCAAAGGACTCAAGGAGGGAGACAAGAACGTACTGCTGCAGAGCAAGCAAGAGTCTCTCCAGCTATGTCATCACAGAGCCTACTTAGAGAAAGAACTACAGAATCAGTACTTCTACAAGCAAGAGCTGTGATACAGGCACTAGACAGACTTACAGCAACGATAGAAGCAAGGAGACAAGAACTTATTGTTGCAGAGCAGGCAAGAGTCTCTCCAGCTATGTCATCACAGAGCCTACTTAGTGAAAGAACTACAGAATCAGTACTTCTACGAGCAAGACCTAGGATACAGGCACGAGACAGCCTTGGAGCAACAATGCAAACGAGACAAGCAAGGATACAAGAAAGTGCTGCTGCAGAGCAAGCAAGAGTCTCTCCAACTATGTCATCACAGAGCCTACTTAGTGAAAGAACTACAGAATCAGTACTTCTACAAGCAAGACCTAGGATACAGGCACGAGACAGCCTTGGAGCAACAATGCAAACGAGACAAGCAAGGATACAAGAAAGTGCTGCTGCAGAGCAAGCAAGAGTCTCTCCAACTATGTCATCACAGAGCCTACTTAGTGAAAGAACTACAGAATCAGTACTTCTACAAGCAAGACCTAGGATACAGGCACGAGACAGCCTTGGAGCAACAATGCAAACGAGACAAGCAAGGATACAAGAAAGTGCTGCTGCAGAGCAAGCAAGAGTCTCTCCAACTATGTCATCACAGAGCCTACTTAGTGAAAGAACTACAGAATCAGTACTTCTACAAGCAAGACCTAGGATACAGGCACGAGACAGCCTTGGAGCAACAATGTGCAGACAAGCAAGGATACAAGAAAGTGCTGCTGCAGAGCAAGCAAGAGTCTCTCCAACTATGTCATCACAGAGCCTACTTAGTGAAAGAACTACAGAATCAGTACTTCTACAAGCAAGACCTAGGATACAGGCACGAGACAGCCTTGGAGCAACAATGCAAAGGTCTCAAGGAGGGAGACTAGCAAATGCTGTCACAGTGCAAGAAAGTAATTCCCCAGCTGTACAATCACAGGTACAAGAACAAGCAAGAACATCACAATCAGTTACATCTCAAGCAAGAGGTAGGACACAAACACAAGAAAGGCCAGGAGACAGAACACAAAGACAAGAAAATACAAATGATAATTGCCACATTTTGTAACTTAAGTAGTAGATATAGTATACTGCTAATTACCACTGGTTTATTGAAATTACAGATATAAATACCACGGACTGTATAAAATTTGTATGGTGAACTGACCATTTTTGACCAAAGAATTGTCATGTTTTTCCAACATTTTGGACATAATTTTCTCAATATTGTCTACTGTATAGAGTCCGTGAGATTGTTAATAAGCACTAAAACTACCATACGGATTTAGGAAACCCACTGTAAACCTTGTAAAGCAACTTAAGTGATAAAAAAATCATGTTTGTAATTTAATGTATGTAAAAAACTTGCATGTCTAAGTAATGTTCGAACATACATAAAAAATCTGTGTGAACCAACGACATTATAAGGGGAGTAGACTGCCCAGCCTTATGAAAATTGATACGAGAATCATAACAAGTAAAATGGCCACTGTAGCCTTACAGTCAAAAGAGCAAATTACATTTTTGATAAAGGTGTCATTGGTTAGGCCTTAAAAATGCATGATTTGCAAAACAAGCAGAATTTCTTTAAATTAACATTATATTCCTGATTTTTAATTATGTTATTACAACGTAATATAGACAAACTGTCCTCAATCGAGTGGATTAGAACTTGTATGATTGGAAAAGGCTGCTTGGGGGCTTTCCCTAATGGTTACTTTGAGGAAACCCATGACTGGATAGCATCAGGAAAGATCCTGTCCAGCAGAATCATAGCCACCTTTAACTCTAAAATTATAACTTTGGCTGAGACGTATAATGAGAACAATATAGCTGCAGACTTGCACTCACAAACTTGCATTCTCTGGCTGCATGCAAAATCACATACTTCTCTACTACAGTTGAAAAGGAAGCATGTGACAAAAGTATATATAAAAACACGGTACTCATAAAAGGGTAGGCAAAAAGTACCTGGATGTCTTACTTTTTCCGGCGAGATTCTGAAGTTTGCATACAATGGACACTTTACTATCCCATGAGGCTTACTATCCATGGGAGATGATTTGTAAAGGTGTATTTGACTTAAAGCGGCGCTGCGCAAAACGATTGGTGTTTGATATCAAATTAGCATGAGAGTGATTCGAAAGCATACAGAGCAATCTGCTCTCTAATTGCTCCTACGGTACTTTGATGGCATATGACATATGCAATGATTCTTGAACTCCGCGTGAATTAATTCTAAATCTGACTTGAGCTGTGGGTGATGTCGCAGGCCACAGAGAATGCAGGTGTCAATTGCAAGTGATGTCACTTGCAAAGGAAGCACAGTTAACTGGAGTGACAGGCTGCATTTCACTTCCCTAAGCACTTCATCCCTTCAGTGCGTTCCAGAGCCTCAAACCCTGGATTCTCACAGATATCGCAAGTCTACTTCAAATTTGTACTTCAGGCTGCTCCATATACCACAATGCAACATGATTGTGACATGCAAACTGCAGGTTGCGTTTCATTTACCCCACTCCAAACAACTTTATGATTGTTATTCATATATCAATAATATTTAAAACAGCTTAAGCATACCAACTGTATATACATATAGAATGCTGCATCAAACAAATTTATAAGAGAAGAAATGTAAATAAATAATCAACTCCATAGCGGATTCCAAGTGATCAAGCCGGGCTTAGGGTTTTTCGAATTCAACCCATTGCAAACATTCCAACAATAGTATGAACTCATGCAACGTAATAAGTAACATACACCCAAGTCAATAAAATGGAGGAAAGTTAGTAAGGGAAGATGGCTTTCTAAGATTTCAAATCGCTTTCACTGTATTTGCATGCCATACACTGATCAGTCTGCGCAGCACCCCTTTTAAGTCCAACACACCTCTTATTTGGGTATTTGGTGTATGAGATTCACAGAGAGCAAGCTTACCTCTGCAAGTCCTACTGAAATGTTCTGCTGGTTCTGATGTCTTTAATCGTGAGATATATTTTGATTTTGTTATATATAATGGCCAATCATAAATGTATTATTTGTTTCGAGGTAAATTGTTTTGGCTGAGGGTGAAGTTAAGTTTAATAGTTTTATATTTTTATTTAACTTTAACGTTGAAAGTTGTTGTCTTTTTATTTTTTATTGAATTGCTTGTTTTTTTTATATTTATTGTACTTTATATAGGCCATTGTTCGTTAAAAATGATATTTACCCGAATTTCAGATTCTTGAAAACAAGTTACTACTCTGGATATCCTCATTGTAATGTATATTCACAATAAAACAAAACGTATTCAAAACAACCCTGCCCCATTTCTTTACTTTACTTTAAATGTACTTTTTAGTCATGTAGCAGACGCTTTATCCAAAGCGACTTACAAATAAGACAAAGTAACTAAACCTATAAGTTAAAACTCTATAAATAATATATATACATTTAAGAAAATGAAGGAATTAAATAAAATGACAAATGCATACAACAATATATATATATATATATATATATATATATATATATATATATTAGTGGTGGGCGTTATCGGCGTTAACGTGCTGCGTTAACGTGAGACTCTTGTCGGGCGATAAAAAATATCGCCGTTAATCTATTCTCAAAGTTGGGTTGGGAGCTGGGTCTATACTACAAGCTATGATGACTTTCACCCTGATATTTTAAGCGGATGTATACCTAGCCGAATTGCACTGTAGGGGCGAGCGAGTCTTGAACTAGAGGCTCGCAGTCCGTGATGGACAGATTGTTAACGGCTGGTCTATGTGGTAATACAATCGGGCAGAACATCCAAACGCTCACCTATCATTCATCAACCTCAAATATGGCTTTTCATCTGAAAGATGTATGTAGTAGCAACTTTACATGGCGCTCAATATGATGTTAACCTAGAGAAATGTGCGCTATTGAAGTGTTTGTGTGGAAGCGTTTGCTGCAGGACAGGCTCCGTGTGCTCACTTGCTCTTAAAATCTCCGTCATTCTTGGTCATACAGATAAAAGTAGCCTAATACATCTTTCGAATCTGTAAAGACTCTACGTTTATTTGTGTGCACTCAGAATAACAACGAAACGTTGCGCTTTTAAGCAAACAGGATGCGCTTTAGGTCTCATGTGAATTTGAGCGAGAAACTTCGAAACACCATCTTTGAAAAATATATCTATAGAGAGTGAAATGTCTAAAAAATAAAAATAGAAGACGTGTGTGTTAGCATGGATGATTTACATTGAAATTTTTTGTATCTGTGCAACACTGTGCATAAGATGGCTTTCAGTTCAATATAATAACAAAAAACGACATTTTGGGTTTTTATTCAACTAATAAGGTGGGCACGCTGTGATCTGTACTATATTTTTACTGTGTGATGCAGTAGACACTTGCAGATCTACTGCGGGACGTTTTAGGTCCGGAAAACAAAACAAAATGATGGCTTGACCCGTAGAAGTAAATGAAAGGTGACTTTTATTTACAGTGCGCCGCAAAAATATCCAGTGGTGAGCAATATAACAAAGTACCAACAAACAAAAAAATAAAAGAACAAAATAAACAACAAATAATATATACAAACGAGTATCCACAATATACTAGAGGTCTAATTTTGCTTACGGCACCGCAGTAGCACGTTCGCTGACTTGGTAAACAAGCCCTTGATGTGAGCCTGGCCTCCCTTCTTATAGGCCAGGCTCCACCCCCTACCCGGAGGGTACCATTAACAGGTAAGTATTTAATCTTGTAATTTCATTTCAAATGATAAACTTCATGTACAACAAATCACATTATGAAACAAAGACTAGTAAACCATTATCGAAACCATATTATTAATAACACAAATCATTAACATTTAATATATTTTCGCTCCTCAGAAAAGACGACAGTTCCCCACACAAAATCAACAATGGTTTCGTCGGACTACGATCGATTGAGCCGGCGCGCGCGCTCGCGTCATAAGCAGGCGCCGCCGATCGTTTGGTTTTGGGCACAACGTGGAGTCCGACTACTTCCCACACTCACCCACACAAGACAAAACAAACTAACTAATAAAACTTCAAACCAACAACAGTGTCTGTGTGGTTTATCCGGGGTATGTATACTGTAAAGGGGTGAAGAGTGTATGAAATGTCTGTGTGCCATCGAGATTACGTGTGCACCCGCCTCCGCTGGCTAAACAGCAGGGGTTGGAATGAGGTAAGTGTGTATGTATATGTATAATGTGTGTGCCAGTACTGCTCCCAGCGGTGAAGATCACTCTTCACATCACCTTCCCTCTCCAAGCCGCGTACTGTCCGGGAACCGGAAAGGTAGTCGGCAACCAGGTTAAGCCTCCCAGGCCGATGTCGTACCTTGAAACTGTAGGGCTGGAGTGCTAGGTACCATCTTGTGATGCGGGCGTTATGATCTTTCATCGTGTGAATCCACGCCAATGCCCGATGGTCCGCTCCAGGTCAAACTCTCTCCCAAAAAGTATCGGAGGGATTCCAGGGACCACTTAATAGCGAGACACTCCTTCTCGTGGAATACCTGGTTTCTCTGGGCAAAGTTTCCTACTCAGGAACACGACTGGCTTCTCCTCTCCGCAGTCCCCTGGGCTAGCACTGCTCCAATTCCCTTCTCTGAAGCATCCACTTGCACCAGGAACCGCTGATCGGTTGGGGCTTTGTAGGACTGGGTCGGAGCACATTCTCTCTTTAGGGTGTTGAATGCTTCCTCACAGGCACCAGTCCATGCCACGGGTTCTTCCCAGTTTTGGTTAGTAAATCCGTTAGTGGTGTTGCAATGTTAGCATAGTCAGGGATGAATCTGCGGTACCAGCCCACTAGCCCCAGGAAGGATCTCACCTCCTTTTGTCTAGGTCGGGACTGCACTGAATCGCTTCCACCTTGCATATCTGGGGTCGCAGTTCGCCATTGCCCAGATGGTATCCCAGGTAGCCAGTCTCTTGCCTAGCCCACTCGCACTTTGCCACATTCAAGGACAGGCCTGCCGCTTGGATCTTCTCCAGAGTCTGTCGCAGATGTTCCAGGTGGTCTGCCCATGTATTGCTGTAGATCACAACATCGTCCAAGTATGCAGCAGACCACCCTTCGCAGCCCTGGAGAACTTGATCCATGAGTCGCTGGAAGGTCGCAGGTGCCCCGTGCAGCCCAAAGGGTAGGACCGTAAACTGGAACAGTCCCACTGGCGTCCTGAATGCAGTGTATGGTTTGGAGTTCGGATCAAGGGGCACCTGCCAGTACCCCTTACACAGATCTACGGTAGTGATGTACCGGGCCTGTCCTATCCACTCCAGCAAGTCATCAATTCTAGGCATCGGGTAGGCATCAAACCTTGACTGGGCATTAAGCTTGCGGAAGTCGACACAGACACGCAAGGACCCATCCTTTTTCGGGACGATGACGAGGGGGCTACTCCATTCGCTGTTGGATGGTTCGATTACATGCAACTGTTTCATCATCTCAATTTCCTCCCCCAAAGGCTTCAGTAGTCTCTCTGGTATTGTGCCGCTGTCTTGAAGGGGTTGTATCTGTAAGGTGGATGCTGTGTTGTACCAGTTCTGTCCGCCCAGGCCTCTGACGGAACAGTAATGGGAAGCGGTCCAGGAGTTCTTGTATTTCAGCCCTTAAGGGATCATTCAGATGGCTCAAGTTCACCTTTGCAGGGTGTCTCTGAGGTCTCACCTCTGGAGCAGGCTCATCCTCTTCCTCATCATCCACTTTTCTTACCATCAACGACCTCTCTGGTGTCTCATTGGGTGTTTCTTTCCATTCCTTCAGCAGGTTTACGTGGTAAGTCTGGTGCGATTTCCTCTTGTCAGGGTGGTGAATCTCATAGGTTACTGGTCCCATCTTCCTTACCACAGTGTATGGCCCTTGCCACTTTGCCAGGAGCTTGCTTGTAGAGGTGGGTAACAGTAACAGCACCTTTTGCCCCGGCTGTAGTTGACGGAATCGTGCCTGTTGATCGTACCACTTCTTTTGTGACGCTTGTGCCTGCTGTAGGTTTTCTTTGGCTTCTTCTCTGTAACGCTCGAGCCGGTTTCTCATTTCCAAGACGAACTTAACAATGCTCCTCTCTTCTGTCTTATCTGCTGGCGCCATCCAGGCCTTCTTCAGCAGGTCCAATGGGCCTTGGACCTGCCACCCATACAGGAGCTCGAAGGGGGAGAAGCCGGTTGAGGCTTGAGGTACTTCCCTGTAGGCGAACAAAACGAAGGGCAGCCACTTGTCCCAATCACGTCCTGTGTCTGTGACGAACTTCCGCAGCATGCTCTTCAGTGTCTGATTTAATCTCTCCACCAGTCCGTCGGTTTGCGGGTGGTAGGGACTGGTTCTCACCGCGGTGATACCCAGTTGCTGGTGGAGCTGCTTCATCAGGCGGGAAGTGAAGTTCGTACCTTGGTCGGTTAGAATCTCCTCTGGGATGCCTACCCTGGAGAACAGCTGGATGAGAGCGTGGATGACTTTCGGCGTAGTGATGGTGCGAAGTGGGAATGCTTCCGGGTACCTTGTCGCGTAGTCACAGATGACTAAGATGTATCGGTGTCCCGCACTGCCCTTCTCAAGTGGTCCCACAATGTCCATGGCGATGCGTCGAAAGGGGGTAGATATGATGGGTAGCGGATGTAGTGGTGCTCTGCCCCGCTGACGCACAGTACTGGTCTTTTGACATGTGGAACATGTAGTGCAGTATGTTTGGACATCAGAATACATGGTTGGCCAATAGAATCGTGAACTAATGCGTGTGTATGTTTTGTGTTGGGCCAGATGGCCTGCCCATGGAACTGTATGTGCCAGATATAACACTAGGGGGCGACAAGACAGGGGAACAATTAAACTTAAAACATCACCCGTTTGCACATACAACACATCATTTTGCAAAACATACTGTTCATTGACCACATTAGGATCACTTGTACAACCAACTTTTGCAAACAACGGTTTCAAGGTTTCATCTTCCCGTTGCAGTTCACTAATATTTTCTGGGACCTGCCAGCCATTAACCTCAAGACCCTCCGTGGAAGGTTTAGGGACTGGAGTACCCATGTACTTTATGAGGCGCCGCTGGCGGCGTGTCTTTCTCAGGCCTTTAGTCCCACCCTGCAGCAGACTACTGTCCAAGTCTGGCAAGGGCTGAACACCTGCCTTAGCTTGGGCCCTTGTCACAGCAGGAAAAGATTGTTCAGTGCCATAAGTGGTCACATTAACATCAGTTTCGACATTTGGGTTAACATCATGGTCAACATTCACATCAGCAATCAGCAAATCAGTCAGCACAGGCATGTCCCTTCCCAAAATCATATCAGCAGGCAGATTGTCCACTACTGCTACATTTAGCATGTACACCTGGTCCTGCACACCAACTAACACTTCTGCCCGGGGATACCTCTTTACATCCCCATGTACACATTGTACTGCCATTGTAGAAGCATAGTTGACGTTAGACACATGACAAGACTTAATAAGAGACAATGAACTACCAGTGTCCAGCATAGCTTTCAGAAAGTGTCCGTTAACAGAAATGTCCAAAACCATTTGACTAGTTTGTCCCTCCCCACCAAAGTCAGTGACATTGTCTTCTTCTCTAGGGACATAACAAAATCCAGTCAACTTGATTTCCTTACCGGGCACACTGAAGCCTTGTGCCCTGGTTGCTGACATGAAAAACAAATGAGTCGTTGACCAGTTGTAATTTTAAGCCCTTGTGTACCTGCTGTAATCTCTTGGGGTTGGTGGCTCAGTTCAGACCCATGATCACTAGCATGTTGGATGTAGCGTGCTTTACCTTTAGGGGTTGAGAACGAGGAACAGTTCTGTGAGCGCTCATGTACTGCTGGGCCAACTTGGCGGCTTCCAGTCCTGATGTTGGCTCGTGCTCCTTAACCCAGGTTCGGCTGTCGAAAGGAGCACTCAAGTAACTGTTCCAAGATCACGAGTTCTCCAACCTCCTCTTTGGTATGCAACCGGTCTTACCCAGCGCTGGTAGAGATTTCGCGAGACGATGATACGCTTGTCGGAGACTACCCTTCTGGTGCTGTCGCTGCTCGGAATCGTTGACGGTAAGTCTCTGGTGAAATGTTGAATTTCTGCAGAAGCGCATCTTTCAAGTCGTCGTAATCGTCTGCTTGATCCTCATCCATCGCGAGGTACGCCTCCAACACTTGTCCCGTCAACAGTGGCACAAACCGACAGCTCCACTCCTCTCTTGGCCATCGCCAGGCCCTGGCCAGTCGCTCAAATCGCCGAAGATAGCTCTCGATGTCATCCCCCTTCTGTAGAACTGGCACCGGCATCTCCGTTCGACGAGGTGGCAAACTCTGCTGAGTAGAAGCTCTTGGTGGTGAATCAGTAAGTTGAACTGGTGCATTGTCTGTGGATACTCTCCGTGGCGCAGGAGTCGGGAGTTCCATCCGCATGCTCCTGGTATCACTTGGAGTCACTGGTGCAGACCTGACTGTCTGCAGAATGGAGTCTCGTAACCCTCGGAGCTCCCGAAGGTACCTGTCCTCCCTTTGCTGCTGCGCATCAAGAAACTCTCTCATGAGGCTCACCATGCCGCCTTCACTGGAATGGGATGGGCCTGGCTCGCTCTGGGCACCTGGAAGCCCCACTGATGCCTCTTCTTCCGATGATGTCCCCAGCGTGTCCCATGCAACATCCTCTTTAAAAGCGTCCTTTGCTTGGGAACGCAAACCAGGTCTTTTCCCTTTTGGCGCTTTCTTACGGGTAGCCATCCCACTGCTGCCACCAAATGTGATGCAGTAGACACTTGCAGATCTACTGCGGGACGTTTTAGGTCCGGAAAACAAAACAAAATGATGGCTTGACCCGTAGAAGTAAATGAAAGGTGACTTTTATTTACAGTGCGCCGCAAAAATATCCAGTGGTGAGCAATATAACAAAGTACCAACAAACAAAAAATAAAAGAACAAAATAAACAACAAATAATATGTACAAACGAGTATCCACAATATACTAGAGGTCTAATTTTGCTTACGGCACCGCAGTAGCACGTTCGCTGACTTGGTAAACAAGCCCTTGATGTGAGCCTGGCCTCCCTTCTTATAGGCCAGGCTCCACCCCCTACCCGGAGGGTACCATTAACAGGTAAGTATTTAATCTTGTAATTTCATTTCAAATGATAAACTTCATGTACAACAAATCACATTATGAAACAAAGACTAGTAAACCATTATCGAAACCATATTATTAATAACACAAATCATTAACATTTAATATATTTTCTCTCCTCAGAAAAGACGACAGTTCCCCACACAAAAATCAACAATGGTTTCGTCGGACTACGATCGCATTGCGCCGGCGCGGCGCGCTGTGACGTCATAAGCAGGCGCCGCTCGATCGTTTGGTTTTGGGCACAACGTGGGAGTCCGACTACTTCCCACACTCACCCACACAAGACAAAACAAACTAACAATAAAACTTCAAACCAACAACAGTGTCTGTGTGGTTTATCCGGGGTATGTATACTGTAAAGGGGGTGAAGAGTGTATGAAATGTCCGTGTGCCATCGAGATTACGTGTGCACCCGCTCTCCGCTGGCTAAACAGCAGGGGTTGGAATGAGGTAAGTGTGTATGTATATGTATAATGTCTGTGCCAGTACTGCCGTTCCCAGCGGTGAAGATCAACTCTTCACATACTGTAATTGACAGTTATCGGCAAAAAAATAAATAAACAACAACACGGGAGTGGGAGGGAATGAGAGTCATTCTTCCGGGAGTGGAACGGGATTTTCCTCCAGTTTTTTCGTGGGATTGGGACGGGAAGAGATTAAAGTTTGTGATGCATTTTGGAAACAGGAGATGAGCCCCTGGTCTAATGCGCCACCTGGCTTGAGAAACCCGTTCTCAAATGGCGCTTTTCCACTGCATGGTACGGTACGGTACGGTACGGTTCACTTTTGGGGGGTTTTCCACTGGGTACTGTACCTGGTACCTGATACTTTTTTAGTACCACTTCGGTCAAGGTTCCATGCAAACCGTACCGTTACCAAAACGTGACGTGTAAACTCTGCTGATCACTGATTTGCCGGAGATAATCGTCATTACTGCGTCACTGAACTTGCGACACGAGACCCTCCTCTACAGTCCTACCCGCTAGATTTAAATCAGCACAGCCAGCGAAGGATCGGACGCAACTTCTGTTTAAACAAATGCACCTTTTTGCATCAACCGCAAAATAGCAGTGTCGTTGTCTGTTGAGGAAGTTCAGACGTTCCTCTTGTTGATAGCCGAGGAGCGGATCCAGCGAGAGCTTGATGGTGCGACGCCGAAGGAAAAAGACTTATGTATATAACGTTACTTTTGAACTTGCTATATTTACAGAGTATGTTTTCTGTTTATATTTTTACCTCTGTATCTGTGTTTTGCTTCAATTAAAACAAACTGATCGAATAAGTGTACCTCCAGACTATATTAAATATGTATCATTGTATGAGCACGTAACAAACCTCTTGAAAAGACAAATGATTAATGCGCGATTATAAAACCATCACATAAATACAAAAAACAAGGGATACATTGTACATTTTGAAATATTCAAAAGTTTATTGATAATTCACTTTACAGAACACGCTGCATGAATAGTTAACTAATCAAGTAACGCAGCACACCTGCACGAACATCCCTGCTCTCCTCATCTACAGCCCGTGTCACTGTCACCACAGTCTCTGCTGCTGGGGGTAAATCACAAGCGTTCTCATAGACCTCTCCATTGCTGTTAAACACATCCCTGCTCTCCTCCTCTACAGCCCGTGTCACTGCACCACAGTCTCTGCTGCTGGGGGTAAATCACAAGCACTCATAGACCTCTCCTTTGTTGTTAAAAACATCCACATGCCGAGAGTGAAGAACACTATTCCGTCTCCTTTCTTTGTTGTGAGTTTGTTTGTGGCGCGTTTACGATGATGTCATGGCAGTAGAGGCGGCGCAATTATAACGACGCGTGAATAATCCCGCCCACTCTATAGCGGTACTAAACTGCGGTGGAAATGCAAACCGACCCGAACTGAGCCGTACCGTACCGTACCATGCAGTGGAAAAGCGCCAAAAGACTTACTTTTAGTCATTATTTGGGTAGCACACATATTCTGAATGCCTTCGGCAGAATTCAAATGAGCCATTTTAATCTAGATTAATTCCAAGATTACAGTGAGATTAATCTAGATTAAAAAATTAATCTATGCCCACCACTAATATATATATATATATATATATATATATATATATATATATATATGTGTGTGTTATTTCATTTCCATGTAGTATATTGAAGTAACGTTACTAAAATAACTCCAATTTATTAAAACTAAAACTAAAGAAAATACCTATAAAGACAAATTCATACATAATTTATCTAAAATTAAAATAGATAAATCAAACGGCAGTACTTTATCAGTAATCCTAAAAAAGAACAACACTGTCAAAAACACATGCTAACAAACAACAACTTATACATAGTAAGAATTGGTTATAAAAACTGAAACAGAAGTGAAACAAGCAGTAAGACTGAAGAAGAGAAATAAAAGCGATAATTGTCATTTGTTTCATTTCATTTTCGTTTTCAAAGTTTTAACACATCCACTCAGATTACTCAATGCATACTCTCAATATATATTTATAACAAAAATTAAATATATGAAACTGCATAATTTAGGCTGTACTAATTGTTGTATTCCAATTCAGTTGGTGTACGCCAATCACTGATTCAAATTCATCCATTGTTGTATTTTTTTATCATCTGATTTCTTGATATGATTTTTTTTCCATATAAAATTAAACATTACAGAGTTACCATTTTAATTATTTTAGGAGAAACATAACGAGAGTTATAGTTATATTATAGTTTAGATATGCTTCCTGCTTCGGTCAGATTTTATGTACTGTATCTTTTCTATATTTGTTCTAATGTATTTAAAATAAATAAAAAAATAAATAAAGATTCTGCTGCTGAACCATCAATACCTGGTGATTTGCCATTTGTGTTAATGCTACAACAATTCCCATTAAAGTTAACTCGCCATCAATTAAAGGGTTACTCCACCCCAAAATCTTGTCATGAATCACTTACCCCCATGTGTTCCAAACATGTAAAAGCTTTGTTCATCCTCGGAACACAATTTAAGATATTTTGGATGAAAACCGGGAAATTACACCGGCAAGGCCCAGAAAAGTATGAAAAGCATCGTCAGAATACTCCATCTGCCATCAGTGGTTCAACCGTAACGCTATGAAGCTACGAGAATACATTTTGTACGGAAATAAAACAATTTGTCTCCTCTGCATCAGCGTAGCACCATTTTGGAGAATATCCCCCGGGTGCAAAGTGCGTACGCTCTTCTGTGTCACTCCGCCTCACGGACACGCTGTTTTCCTTCAAATCAAAGCATAAATACATGTATAAAACTTATCTGTGATGTGCGGCTGATCCCAAACTGCCATCCCGTCAGAGAGGCATCTGTTGTTATCACAGACCGCCTCGCTGGGATGTTCACTAAAGGAACCTCTTGTAATAGTAACCTCTTGTTCTTCCAATGGCGTAACATTTGGATACATCTTCGTGTAACCCTCATCCTCACTAATTTGGAATGCAAGTTGGCGCTGTTCACCCATCTTTGTAGCGGACGAGCTCGGAGAAGACCTAGGGAAATCACAGTCGCTCCTGCTGCAATCATACCCAGCAACTGCTGGAACTGAATTAGTTTCATTCTCCTGCTTAGATGAAATGACTAAGCCAGACTGGACAATTTTATCACCCTCTGAGGAGATAAAGATGCCATCATTAGTTGGGACTCCAGTGAAATCCCCACAAACACTGTCTGTTGCCGAGGATTTAGATTGCTCTTGTCCCTGTTTACTCTGAGACCAAGAGCTTGGGCATGTTGAATTACCATTTCCGTGTCCTTCATGACTTGACTGTGAGAAGGAGCACAGATTAACCAGTCGTCCAGGTATGTTAGAATTTGTATTCCTACACACTGAAGAGGATGAAGGGCTGCTGAAACCACTCTGGTGAAGACCCTTGGAGACAATGAAAGGTCAAATGTTAGGACCCTGAACTGGTAAACCCGATCTTGAAAGGCAAAGCGAAGAAACGGGCAATGATCTTGACCGATGGGCACGTAGACATATGCGCACTTCAAGTCTACGGAAGCGAACCATTCTCCTGGTTCTATGGATTCTAGAATTTGTGTTGTTGTCAGCATTTTGAAAGGCAACACCTTTATGAATCGGTTCAGTTGCCGTAAGTCCAGAATGGGCCGAAGTCCACCATCCTTCTTTGGTACTAGGAAATATTTCGAATAGAACCCAGTGAGCTGTTTGCTGGTGCTTATCTGAACAATTGCCCTTTTCTGCATTAGGGTTGTAAACTTGTTGGCCAAAATGTTTGCCTGGACTGGGTCTTTGACCATGGTCATATAGACTCCTGAAAAAGTAGGAGGACGCCGCCAGAACTTTATCCTTTCTTGATGATATCTAGGACCCAGGGATCTGATGTGCATTTCTACCAACTGTCCAGGCATAGTTGGAAGCATACCCCGACGACTCCTAGACAACTATGCAGGGCCTCCCCGCGGTTTGGAACCCTTGGGAGTATGCTTGCCCAGAGATCCTCCCCTAGCTGGAGTGTAAGACTGGTCAGTTTGGGGAGCTTGATATAATTGTCTGGTGCCCCTATCATGGCTGATAACCCCTAGCTCATCTTCTGTCATACCCCCAAGGTTCTGAATGAGGAAAGTGTGAGGGCTGGAAGGGCTGAGCAACTTTATGGCCATATCTAGTGGGTCTAACATGACCAAACGTATGTTGGACTGATTATTTTCTACGTCTGGCTTGGTCAGCGGTATCCAACAAGGACTGAGTGTCAGGGTGAAATACTCTACCAGGCATCACTGGCATATTAGTGAATTCCTTCCTGTTAATTACCGTAAAGGATGTCTAGGCTAACTAAATCTGCCTTCGGGTTAAGATCGCTGAAGACATGGATGCACCGATATCTCAGGTAAGCTGTGATTGCGTAATGAGTGCTGCGTCAACCTTGATTCAAAGCATCAAGATCTTCTGAACTGATCACTTTCCTCAAAGCAGCCAGGACTAACGCCAAAGCGTTTACCGACAGGGCTGCCCGCTGCATTATATGTTTGGCACATTAGCCTATCTGTTTTCTGACATTCCTTACCAAGGCACCTAGGATTATACATAACCCGATGAGGTCCCAAAGTGGTTAAAGCCACAATCTCCCGCTCCACTGAAGGCATGTTACCCATACCACTCTCAGGGGCATAATCTATATTGGCAAGTCGCCTACACCCTGCATTAAATTGGGGTGCCGCTTTTGGATTATTATACTGGATGGTCTCAGTCTTTTACATACTTGATTTATTACTGTACCATATGAATTGTTTCCAAATGTCTTATGTAGACTCGTATAGTCCCTTGTGTGTTGGACGTAACCCCTAGCGTGACCGAATCATTTAGAGCTCCGCGTGAAGTCAAACATCTGCTGGTGTCTGAAAACCTACAGCAGGAAACACAGATCATCCAACCCGCTTGTTAAAATGTCTGAAATACACAGAAACTCGCCAAAAAATAAACATAGCTATCAGATCCAACTATAAGTTGCATTTGTTATAAGTTAAAAGGCCAGTTTCTCATGTCTGATCTGAAGAATGTGAGTGGAGGAATAAAACACAACAGACTCGAACCTCTTAAAAAATGTTTTAATTGAACAGCTGTACAAAACAGTCTCTCTTCCTTCCTCTGTCCAGCTGTTTCCACAGCGGCCCGCCTTCCCATCATGCAGTGCGTAAACAAAGAGTGTGTTTTCCCATGAGGCTCTGGTCCAGATGGACTGTCTGAGTGTAAACATCACATAGAATGACCTGAAACAGGCCCTCGAGCACCAGAGAGGACATACAGAGCCCAGAAAGATGATGTAGTTTTCATATTTACAATAAACAAAAATAATAATTTCGTCTGGCATTTAAAAGTCAGATTAAAATACAATTAAGTAAGTAATATTTTACCTAAATCAGAATGATTGCAGATAATATCCATCCCAGAATGCAACCTCCTCACACATAGTATAAATGTATCCCAGCAGCGCAAGAGCTGAAGGACAGATACAATAAAAAATAATATTTATTGATTAACTATCAGCTAAACTGTTAAGATGGATTCAGATTCATGTTTTCAAGTGGTTTTCGTAGGGATGCACCAATACGGACATTTAAAATGATAAATAGCTTTATAAGTGGATATTTGTGTTTAAATCTTGTTTAATTTCATCAATTTGTTATTATATATAAATACAAATATAAATGTTATCATGGTTAAACACTAATACAGACAACTTATATTTTTTATTAACGATTTTCAATATAATTGCTGATATTATACATATTTTACCTGCTTTAAAAAAGGTTAACAGTAGAAATGCAATCTAGAATTTTTCATGCAAAAAGTAAAATAATACATAAAATATATAAATGTGCAGTAGAAAATATGGAGAACTATGAAAGCTTGTTTATGCCATATACTGTAGATTCAAAACTAAAGGTTATTATGATTTTTTTTAAATCTCAGTTTTGAAATATAAATATTTCTAAGAATTGCACATTTTAAACTCAAGAATTATGAGCTATAAATTTGCAATTGTGAGAAAAAAGTTAGAATTGTGAAATAAAAAGTTGCAGTTGCCTTTTTAATAATTTTTATTTCTGTGGTGGGAAAAAAATAATTGCGAGATGGAAACTCACAATTGAGTTTCAGACTTGCAAATGCAAGATATAGGCCTAAACTCACAAAACAAAGTAAAAATTGAGCTAAAAGTCACAATTACTATTTTAAAGTTTTATTCCATGCGGAAACAAAACGAAACCAGAATTGCATGATATCAACTCTGAAATCCGATAAAAAAAGTCAGAGTCGCGAAACGTAAACTCTGAAATCTGATAAAAAAGCCAGAATTGCGAAACGTAAACTCTGAAAAAAAGTCTGAATCACGAAACGTAAACTCTGAAATCCGATAAAAAGTCAGAGTCGCTAAACGTAAACTCTGAAATCTGATAAAAAGCCAGAATTGCGAAACGAACTCTGAAAAAGTCTGAATCACGAACGTAAACTCTGAAATCCAATAAAAAGACTGAATTGCGAAACATAAACTCTGAAATCTGATAAAAAAAAAGCCAGAATTGCGAAACGTAAACTATGAAATCTGAAAAAAGCCAGAATTGCGAAACGTAAACTCTGAAATCTGATAAAAAAAGCCAGAATTGCAAAACGTAAACTCTGAAATCTGAAAAAAAAGCCAGAATTGCAAAACATAAACTCTGAAATCTGATAAAAAAGCCAGAATTGCAAAACGTAAACTCTGAAATCTGAAAAAAAGTCTGAATTGCGAAACGTAAACTCTGAAATCCAATAAAAAAAGACTGAATTGCGAAACGTAAACTCTGAAATCTGAAAAAAAAGTCAGAATTGCAAAACTTAAACTCTGAAATCTGATAAAAAAGACTGAATTGCGAAACGTAAACTCTGAAATCTGAAAAAAAAGCCAGAATTGCGAAACGTAAACTCTGAAATCTGATTAAAAAAGCCAGAATTGCGAAACGTAAACTCTGAAATCTGAAAAAAAAGCCAGAATTGCGAAACGTAAACTCTGAAATCCAATAAAAAAAGTCAGAATTGCGAAACGTAAACTCTGAAATCCAATAAAAAAAGACTGAATTGCGAAACGTAAACTCTGAAATCTGATTTTAAAAAGCCAGAATTGCGAAACGTAAACTCTGAAATCTGATTAAAAAAAAGCCAGAATTGCGAAACGTAAACTCTGAAATCTGATTTTAAAAAGCCAGAATTTGCGAAACGTAAACTCTGAAATCTGATTTAAAAAGTCAGAATTACGTAAACTCTGAAATCTGATTAAAAAGCCAGAATTGCAAAACGTAAACTCTGAAATCTGATAAAAAAGCCAGAATTGCAAAACGTAAACTCTGAAATCTGATTAAAAAGCCAGAATTGCAAAACGTAAACTCTGAAATCTGATAAAAAGCCAGAATTGCAAAACGAAACTCTGAAATCTGATTAAAAAAAAGCCAGAATTGCGAAACATAAACTCTGAAATCTGATAAAAAAGCCAGAATTGCGAAACGTAAACTCTGAAATCTGATTAAAAAAAAGTCTGAATTGCGAAACGTAAACTCTGAAATCTGATTTAAAAAAGTCAGAATTGCGAAACGTAAACTCTGAAATCTGATTAAAAAAAGCCAGAATTGCAAAACGTAAACTCTGAAATCTGATAAAAAGCCAGAATTGCAAAACGTAAACTCTGAAATCTGATTAAAAAAAAGCCAGAATTGCAAAACGTAAACTCTGAAATCTGATAAAAAAAGCCAGAATTGCAAAACGTAAACTCTGAAATCTGATTAAAAAAAAGCCAGAATTGCGAAACATAAACTCTGAAATCTGATAAAAAAGCCAGAATTGCGAAACGTAAACTCTGAAATCTGAAAAAAAGCCAGAATTGCGAAACGTAAACTCTGAAATCTGATAAAAAAAAGTCAGAATTGCGAAACGTAAACTCTGAAATCTGATTTTAAAAAAGCCAGAATTGCGAAACGTAAACTCTGAAATCTGAAAAAAAAGCCAGAATTTCAAACGTAAACTCTGAAATCTGATTAAAAAGCCAGAATTATAAACGTAAACTCTGAAATCTGATAAAAAAAGTCAGAATTGCGAAACGTAAACTCTGAAATCTGAAAAAAAGCCTGAATTTCAAAACGTAAACTCTGAAATCTGATAAAAAGCCAGAATTGCGAAACGTAAACTCTGAAATCTGAAAAAAAGCCAGAATTGCAAAACATAAACTCTGAAATCTGATAAAAAAAGCCAGAATTGCAAAACATAAACTCTGAAATCTGAAAAAAAGCCAGAATTGCGAAACGTAAACTCTGAAATCTGATAAAAAGCCAGAATTGCGAAACGTAAACTCTGAAATCAGAAAAAAAGCCAGAATTGCAAAACATAAACTCTGAAATCTGATAAAAAAAGCCAGAATTGCAAAACATAAACTCTGAAATCTGATAAAAAGCCAGAATGCGTAAACTCTGAAATCTGATTTTAAAAAGCCAGAATTGCGAACGTAAACTCTGAAATCTGATAAAAAAGCCAGAATTGCAAAACGTAAACTCTGAAATCTGATAAAAAGCCAGAATTTCAAACGTAAACTCTGAAATCTGATTTAAAAAAAAGCCAGAATTGTGAAACGTAAACTCTGAAATCTGATAAAAAAAGCCAGAATTGCGAAACGTAAACTCTGAAATCTGAAAAAAAGCCAGAATTTCGAAACGTAAACTCTGAAATCTGAAAAAAAGCCAGAATTTCGAAACGTAAACTCTGAAATCTGAAAAAAGCCAGAATTTCGAAATCTGATAAAAGCCAGAATTTCAAACGTAAACTCTGAAATCTGAAAAAGACTGAATTTCAAACGTAAACTCTGAAATCTGAAAAAAAGCCAGAATTTCGAAACGTAAACTCTGAAATCTGATAAAAAGCCAGAATTTCGAAACGTAAACTCTGAAATCTGAAAAAAAGACTGAATTGCGAAACGTAAACTCTGAAATCTGATAAAAAAAGCCAGAATTGCGAAACGTAAACTCTGAAATCTTATAAAAAAAAGCCAGAATTGCAAAACGTAAACTCTGAAATCTTATAAAAAAAGCCAGAATTGCAAAACGTAAACTGTGAATTCCGATAAAAATTGCTAAAAGTAAACTCAGAATTTCGATAAAGTCAGAATTGTGAAAAATAACCTCCGAATTCAATAAACTAAATAATAATTGTGAAAAAGTAAACTCAGAATTTAGATAGAAAAGTCAGAATTCAGAAATGTAAACTAAGTTCCAATAAAAGAGTTCTAATATAAAAAATCTAAATTATGAAAAGTAAACTCCAAATTCCAATAAAAAAATCAGAATTGCAAAAATAAACTCGGAAATCCGATTTAAAAAGTCTGAATTGCGAGATGTAAACTTCACAATAACCTTTCTTTATTTGTTTATTCCGTGCTGGAAACAAGCTTCCACAATGAACGGTTCATTACTGTGTGAAAAACGTGAATCCCTGATATAATCTTCGTCTATTATCAGACTGACGAATGACGAAGAACACTGATATTAGCAGATGCGATATGACTCTATCGGGTGCATCCCTACTGTATTGATGATCTGGATCCGAGGAATGAGGAACACAAATCCTTCCCTCTTCAGTCCTCAGTGTCTCGAGTAAGCTCAGAAGTTCTGGTCCTGCTCGACACACGAGCCGTCTCTGGCATCGGGACAGCGGCAGGTGAATCCGCCCGGCCGCGGCAGACAGAGATGAGAGCAGCCGCCGTTATCACGAGAGCAGTAGTTCACGCCTGCGGACCACAGTCATGTGATTAAACCAGTTCAGATACTACACTCGCTTATGATGAGAACAGCCTGAGCTCAGACCTGCAGGGCATTGTGGGTAAGCCATAGTGATGCCGTATGTACGAGAATGTCTCTGAGGAAGAAACTCCTCCACCTCCATCCCATCATGACGGTCCATAGCAACCACTGCTTCCCTAGTGACACGTCAAATTGTAAAATAAACGTATTAAAAAATAAAGAAAACACTTACTAAACATTAAGTACATTTTTAAATTAAAATCAATCAGTCATAAAAATTTACAAAACTAAATAACAACAAACTCCTTAAAATGTACAAAAACAATTATAATAAAAACAATAAAAATTGGATTATAAATTCTAAAATTAAATCATAAAAAGTAACATTTAAATCAAATTAAAATAAAAACAATAAAAATAAAGCACTAACCAACAACTAACTTTGGGTTCGTAAAATGAAAAAAATTTATATAAAAAAATAAATCATAAAAATATTCAATTAAAATAAATTATTTAAAAATAAAAACAAATAAAATAAGGCACTTACTAAAAATGTATGAACTAAGTAAAATCTAAATTTAAAATGAAGATTTAAAATTCAGTAAAAAAATCAAATAAATCAAGCTACAAACTAAATAAAATAATCAAAACAAGACATGAAAAAATAAATTATATATATATATATATATATAATATTATATAAACATTTGAAAATGAAAACAATCAAGATAAAACTCTTATTAAAAATATAATCTGAAATATTTTAAAATAAAAGAAATCATAAAAAAAAATAAAAGCAAGAAATGTACTAAAAATGTATTAAATAAAAAAATGTTAAATTAAAATGAATCACTAACTAACACACATTTCTGATATCTGTGTGAAGAGATGTGAAGCTGGTCAAATCTGAATTTAAGTCATATTATCAACATAATATTTTTATTTTTATTATTCCCTAAGAAATCCAGATTTTGCAGTTAGGGAGAAAAATCGGTTTATTGTAGTAATTTTTTATGTCTATTTTTATGTTGTAATTTCTATCATTTATTACAATAAACCTTTTTTTGTGAATGTCCATATTTAACGACACGTTGTCATTTAAACATCCCACAGTCACTGAGTCAGATGTTGATTCAGAAAGCACTCAGTGACTCTTTAGAGTGATTCATTCTGATTCTTTTGAACTGATTCATTATATGAACTGATTCAGTATGCATTCAGTAACTGATGCATTTGTGAATGGAACGGCTCTGCAGTAAAGGTGACGCACCTTCTCCAGTCGGTGTAGTAGAGGTTTCTACCGTAAGACACGATGCTGAACGGATACTGAATCCCTTCCATCAGTTTCCTCCTGAGACGAGAGAACGGATCCACACACTCCACCGCACGGGTTCCTGAAACACACACATTACCAGGATTAATCAAGACAATCCACGAGTCATTCATCAGTCTCTTAATAATCTTTCAACAACAATAACCACCACGGGAATACAATATGAAGCTGTGACCTGCATCATATAGAATCAAGAAATTGTCAAATAAAAAAAATCATGAACATTTTAAATTATAATAAATAAATATTTAAGAAACCACCAAAATAATTTATATTTATATATATATATATATATTTTTATATAAAATAATTTAAATACAATTAAATAAAACATTTACTATAAAATAATTAAATCCTAAAATTATAATTTTTTTCAATTAAATATTTTAAAAACGTGTAAAAAATTTTTTTAAATAAAAACAAATCAAAGTAAAACACTCACTAAAAAAATTAATCAAATAAAAAAATCATAAAAATGTTAAATTATAATAAAAGTATTAAAAACAATAAAAAATTGATTAAATTATAAAAAAGTAAAATTATAAATAAATATTTAAGAAACAACCAAAATAAAAAATTTAAATTATAAAAATGCAAATTAAAAATAAAATAATTTAAATACAATAAATAATAACACTTACTATAAAATAATTAAATCATACAATGATAATTTACTTTTAAATTTTTTTACTTAAATATTTTAAAAAGTGGAAAAAAATAATTAAAATAAAAACAAAAACAAATAAAAGTAAAACACTCACTAAAAATGAATTAAATCACAAAAATGTAAAATTAAAGTAAATAATTAAAATAAAAACAATACAAATATTTAATCATAAAAATGCAAAACTATAATAAATCATTTGACAATTAAAACAATCAAAACAAAACACTTATTAGAAATGAATTAAATCATAAAAATGCAAAATTATAATAAATAAATCATTAAAATAGGAACAATGAAAATGAAACACGCAAAAACGAATCAAAAAAAAAATCATGAAAATTTTAAATTATAATAAAAATTATTTAAAATAATCAAAATACTACAAAAATTATTAAATCATAAAAAACTTAAATTATAATAAATAAATATTTAAGAAACAACCAAAATACAAAATAAAAATTAATTATAAAAATGCTAATTAAAAATAAAATAATTTAAATACAATCAAATAAAACACTTACTATAAAATAATTAAATCATAAAATGCTAATTTACTTTTTAATTTTAATGAAATATTTTTAAAAGTGTTTAAAAAAAATGCTAATATGCACTACAACTGAAAAGTCATGCTTCTGGCCTGACAGGGAACGACTCATCAATGACGTTATTATAAAGAAAATATCATCATCATCTTTCAGCAATAATAACCAAACGTGAATCGTGACTGATGCTGCTGAATGAATGTGACGCTGACCTGCGTCCGCCCAGCAGAGCTGTCTGCTCTGGGGGTCAAAGGTCAGAGCGTTGGGCAGTCCCAGACCATCCTGCACCAGCACCGTCCTGTCGCTGCCGTCCAAACCGGAGCGCTCGATCTTGGGCCCGTCTCGGTTCCAGTCGGACCAGTACAGGTATCTGGAGGACAGAGAGACGGGTGTCATATAAGTGACCCTGCAGCAAAAGAGCAGTCATAAGCAGCACAGATATATTTATAGCAATAGCCAAAAATACACTGTATGGCTTCTTTTATGCCGAAGATATCGGCAAGATATCCATGAAGTAGATTTCCTCTGTCCTCTGACATTACATCCTGTAAAAAGTTAAATTAAGATAAATAATTTAAATATAATAAAATAAAACACTAAAAAAGTATTAATAAAAATGTACAATAAAAATAAAAACAATCAAAATAAGAATTACTCAAAATGAATTGAATCATAACAATTTAAAATTTTAATAAAAAAAATAAAAAAGTAATAATAAAAATATACAATTAAAATAAATTCTAAAAAAAACGAACTAAAAATGAATTAAATCATAAAAATGTAACATTTAAATATTTCAAAAATAAAAAATCATTATAAAATGCTTACTAAAAATATATCATAAAAATGTATAATTTAAATAAATCTTACAAACCAATCAAAATAAACCACTTATTAAAAAAGGAATTAAATGATAGAAAAATGGTAATAAAACATTTAAAAATTAAATTATTTATATATTTACCTGCTTTGTCAAATAAGTATAAACCAATATCAGAGAACCGTAAATAATCAAATGTATTGTTATATTTTTGAAAGAATAAATCAGCTTTTCCTACCGTAAATATATCAAAACGTAATTTTTGATTATTAATATGCATTGCTAAGAACTTCATTTGAACAACTTTAAAGGTGATTTTCTCAATATTTAGATGTCAGCATGCTTATTAACTATGCACACAGTGATTGGCTGATAGTCTGTCAGAGATTTATTCATAGAAATATGTGCGATATTATGTTGCCATATTCAAATAAAGATGTTAAAATGCAGGCTAAGTGTCACTAATTAAACAAGTATATGTTCAGCTAATTGTCAGTCTCTTACACGTGTGCTTCTCATAAACAATTAGCGGATATGCATATAAACAGCCTTGCAATTAACAGAGTAGAATAATCGTGGATGATAGTAAGACATGCAAACGTATAATAAACAATACTGGAGGCAAGAACAGCTGATACGTCTTAACTGAGTGGTTCATCAAAACAAGGATTTGAGTTGAGATAACCTCCAAAACAAAAGGTGATACTTCTTTAAAATATCATATCATCAAATGTTTATCTTCTGAAGCAGATTGCTGGCGACAGCTATTTTAGGATAGTATAGGACTCTTTAGGACAGGTTTAGGAACTAGTTTTAGCGCTAAAACACAAATTTAGGACTGACACGCCTAAAGATTTTCTCCTAAAACGGCAAGTTAGGACCTAATTCTGGCCTTAAGATATTTTGCCCCAAATGCATAAACCTCAATTTTAAATAAATGGACCCTTATGACTGGTTTTGTGCTCCAGGGTCACATATGTGTGCGTTTTCTTCATAATAATAATAATTAATAATTCCTTAAATTTATATAGCGCTTTTCTGGGTACTCAAAGCACTTTACATAGAAAAGGGGGTATCTTCTCATCCACCACCATCCACCTGATGATGATGCGACGGCAGCCATAGTGTGCCAGAACACCCCCCACACACCAGATACAGGTGGAGAGGAGAGACAGCCAATCAGTGCATGGGGATGATTAGGAGGCCATCAATGGGGGGGTATTTGGCCAGGACACCGAGGTTACACCCCTACTCTTTACGAGAAGTGCCATGGGATTTTTAATGACCACAGAGAGTCAGGACCTCGGTTTAACGCCTCATCTGAAAGACGGTGCTTGTTGACAGTATAGTGTCCCCGTCTCTACACCGGGGTGTTAGGACCCACACAGAACACAGGGTGAGCGCCCCCTGCTCATCTCACTAACACCTCTTCCAAGAGTAACCTAGTTTTCCCAGGAGTCTCCCATCCAGGTACTGACCCGCTCAACCCTGTTTAGCTTCGGTGGGTCTTGGGCTGCAGGGTGATATCATAGCGGCGTGACCGAACGAGCACGTACCCGTAGGCGGGGTCAGCGACGATCGGTCGCGGGTTGATAAGGTCACTGTCAAAGACGACGCGCCGCTGACTGCCGTCCAGTCGGGACACCTCGATGCGGTCCAGTATGGAGTCGGTCCAGTACATGTTTCTGGACATGTGATCGATGGCGATTCCTTCAGGGCTGCCCAGATCTGCTCACAGAAACAACACACAGCGTTTACAGAACTACAGCCTGATAGGTGAAAAAAAAAAAAAGAATAATTTTTGAAGTAACATCGTGTCTGAATGTCGTTACATTTAATAAAAGATCAAAGCAAGAGGCATTTATTTAACATTTGTATTTATCACAGGGTTCCCCAAACTGGGGATCATCGATGAGCTAATGATGAATTACTGAAATTTAATTAAATCATAAAAAAATATATAAAAATAAATAAATCATTTTAAAAGAAAAACACTTTAAAAATTATAAAACGATATATAAAATATCGATACATTTTTATTATATATAAAAAAATAAATACATAATTTTAAAATAAGATAATGATTAAAAACTAAACCATAAAAATGCAAAATGAAAATAAAACAATCTTAAAAGGTTACATTATTATAAATAAATCATTTTAAAATAAAAACAATAAAAAACGTATTAACCACTAATTAAAATGTAAAAAAGGAAAATTAAGATAATTTAAATACAATAAAAATAAAACACTAAAAAAGTTATAATAAAAATAAATCATAAAAAATTAAACAATAAAAATAAGACTTACAAAAATTAATTCAATCGTAAAAAAATAAATTTTGTACAAATAAATCATTTAAAAATATAAAAATCACAATAAAAGTAATAATGAAAATGTACAATTAAAATAATTTACAAAAATAAAAACAAAAAACTTACTAAAAATGAATTAAATCATAAAAAAATTCAAATCACTATAAAATGCTTACTAAAATGAAATAAATATATTTTTTAAGTCACTATAAAATGCTTACTAAAAATATATCATAAAAATATAAAATTTCAATAACGAAATCTTTCAAAAATAAAAATCACTATAAAATTCTTACTAAAAATATATAATAAAAATGTAACATTTAAATAAATCATACAAAAATAAAAACAATCAAAATAAACCACTTATTAAAAATGAATTAAATAATAAAAATGTAATTAATATTAAAAAAATGATAATAAAACGTAAAAAAAAGATAAATTATATATATATATATATACCTGCATCGTCAAATAAGTATAAAGCAACATCAGAGAAGCGTAAACAAGCAAATGTATTGTTATATGTTTTAAATAATGCTAAATATTTGAGTAAGTGAGAGTGTTTGAGGTTAAAGGAGCTGAGATTGCTGTGATGTGAATCAGTGTTCAAGTCGCTCACCTTTAGTGATGAGCACCGAGGTGTTTCCCCCCCGCAGCTGCGCTCGGCTGATCGAGGGCTGAGTGATATCAGACCAGAAGATCATCTGCTCCACGCAGTCGAACGCCAGCGCGATCAGCACTTTACCCTGCAGACATCAACACCAGACCCAGAGCTTGACCACAGCCACACAACAGATCAACACCAGACCAGCAGAGCTTGACACAGCCACACAACAGATCAACACCAGACCCAGAACTTGACACAGCCACACAACAGATCAACACCAGACCAGCAGAGCTTGACACAGCCACACAACAGAACAACACCAGACCAGCAGAGCTTGACACAGCCACACAACAGATCAACACCAGACCAGCAGAGCTTGACACAGCCACACAACAGATCAACACCAGACCAGCAGAGCATGACCACAGCCACACAACAGATCAACACCAGACCAGCAGCAGAGCTTGACACAGCCACACAACAGATCAACACCAGACCAGCAGAGCTTGACACAGCCACACAACAGATCAACACCAGACCAGCAGAGCTTGACACAGCCACACAACAGATCAACACCAGACCCAGAGCTTGACACAGCCACACAACAGATCAACACCAGACCAGCAGAGCTTGACACAGCCACACAACAGATCAACACCAGACCAGCAGAGCTTGACACAGCCACACAACAGATCAACACCAGACCCAGAGCTTGACACAGCCACACAACAGATCAACACCAGACCAGCAGAGCTTGACACAGCCACACAACAGATCAACACCAGACCAGCAGAGCTTGACACAGCCACACAACAGATCAACACCAGACCCAGAGCTTGACACAGCCACACAACAGATCAACACCAGACCAGCAGAGCTTGACACAGCCACACAACAGATCAACACCAGACCAGCAGAGCTTGACACAGCCACACAACAGATCAACACCAGACCAGCAGAGCTTGACACAGCCACACAACAGATCAACACCAGACCAGCAGAGCTTGACACAGCCACACAACAGATCAACACCAGACCAGCAGAGCTTGACACAGCCACACAACAGATCAACACCAGACCAGCAGAGCTTGACACAGCCACACAACAGATCAACACCAGACCAGCAGAGCTTGACACAGCCACACAACAGATCAACACCAGACCAGCAGAGCTTGACACAGCCACACAACAGATCAACACCAGACCAGCAGAGCTTGACACACAACAGATCAACACCAGACCAGCAGAGCTTGACACAGCCACACAACAGATCAACACCAGACCAGCAGAGCTTGACACAGCCACACAACAGATCAACACCAGACCAGCAGAGCTTGACACAGCCACACAACAGATCAACACCAGACCAGCAGAGCTTGACACAGCCACACAACAGATCAACACCAGACCAGCAGAGCTTGACACAGCCACACAACAGATCAACACCAGACCAGCAGAGCTTGACCACAGGCACACAACAGATCAACAGCAGACCAGCAGAGCTTGACACAGCCACACAACAGATCAACACCAGACCAGCAGAGCTTGACACAGCCACACAACAGATCAACACCAGACCCAGAGCATGACACAGCCACACAACAGATCAACACCAGACCAGCAGAGCTTGACACAGCCACACAACAGATCAACACCAGACCAGCAGAGCTTGACACAGCCACACAACAGATCAACACCAGACCCAGAGCTTGACACAGCCACACAACAGAACAACACCAGACCAGCAGAGCTTGACACAGCCACACAACAGATCAACACCAGACCAGCAGAGCTTGACACAGCCACACAACAGATCAACACCAGACCAGCAGAGCTTGACACAGCCACACAACGACCAAAACATCCATGCCACGCGGAAAATATCCATATCTGTAGCAGTGGCGGCTGGAACATGTTAACAATAAGTTAAAAATATATCTAAATCAAATCATTTAGTCATAGTATTTCTACTGTTAGTTATATAATAATTTATTGAAAATCAAACAATCTAAACTATATTTCTTTCATATTTGTGTGCGGGGCGCCGGACTAATGAGTGTGTATGTAGGTACACAAACTTTTCAAAAGCATGTGATTTGAGGCTAAGCTCTAATTGGCTCGTTTCAAATTGTCCTTGGGGCGCAGGCTCCTCCCACTTTTGTTGTTAGAGCGAATCAATATTGTTTTTATATGTTTGGCCTCATGTGATTGGACCGTTCTCAACGACTCTCGTTCCACTCAGCAGCAGCTCGTCAGTTGACAGACAGGTACTAATTAATGTGGAAGCAAGCGCAATATCTCCAGATGAAAGAACATTCGGTTTTATCTTTACAAAAATACCCTTCACAAGGCGTTCGGATGAAGAAAGAAAAAAGATCAAGGAGCTTGGACCAGAGCCCGTACTTTCAGTTTGTTTGCCCCCCCCCAAAATATTTTAGCACCAGCCGCCACTGCTCTGTAGTATAAAAAAAAATGTCACATTATGTCCGTCTATGCATTACTTCACACTCACATGAGTCATTCATGCTTGCTCGTTTGATTAGAATTTAATGATATGCCATGACTATTTCCATAAATAAAATAAATACAATAAAAAATAAAATTGAAAGTTTAAAATCAAGAAAATATGAAATAATTAAATTAATCTAAAGAAAATGTAGCCATATATATATATATATATATATATATATATATATATATATTACATTTCTTAATTAATAAATTTTACAATGGCTACATTTTCTACATATTAACCTTAATTAATATATATATATATGAATTTTGGTTAAATGAAGCAAAATATAAATAAATAAATACGGTTAAAAATTAAAAAGGTTAAAATGAAGCAAATATTAATTAATTAATTAACTAATTAATTAAAAAGGTACAAATGTAGCTATGTGCAAATAAATAAATATATGTAAAAAAAAAAAAATGTTAAAATATAGCTATTTATAAATAAATACATGCATAAATAAATATATATATATATAAAGGTTAAAATGTAGCACAATATGAAGAATGAATGAATATGGTAAAATGTAGCAAATATAAAAAAAACAATTCAAATTAAGCTTAAAATATAGCAAAATTTTAATTACATTTTAAAAATAGAAAGGTTAAATGGTTAAATTAATTTTCTTTTTTTAAATATATATATAAAAAGTTAAAAAAAGCGTATTTTTGATTGAAATGGTCAGTTTGACTCTGAATGTGTGGATGGAGAATCTCAAACAAATCAATCAATCAATTAATTAAAGTCTGACCAGTGCTGACCAGACAAACCAGGTCTTGTGATAGTGACCGTCTGTGCTTACAAGAGCAGTACACTGAGCTTTTCTCATATTCAGTGATGTAGAAGACCGTTTATGAAACTATCTTCCATCATATAGTGCCTCCGAGAAACTCAAATTAATGTCTGACCATCTTTTTATCTTGTTTTAGCATTTCAAACAAACTTCTGTCTGTAAACAAATCTTGTTGTAAAATACAAAACAATAGTTGTACAGCTTTATTAACAAAAATGACTTCATTTGTGCGACTTCATTTGCCATGCGTGTTTGTTTGTTTATAATAAAACTCCGTGCCAAATAATTAGGCTATTTTCATGGCAATAAAATTCAAATGTAGCAAAATAAAAAAGCATTAATTAATTAATCAATTCATAATTTTTAACATTAAAAAGGATCAAATTTAACAAAATCTAAACAAATAAATGTAAAAATTAAAAAAGGTTCAAATGTAGTATAATATAAAAGCATTAATTAATATTTTCTTAAATTAAAAAGGATCAAATTTAACTAAATCTAAATAAATAAATGTAAAAATTAAAAAATGTTCAAATGTAGTATAATATAAAAGCATTAATTCATATTTTTTTTTATTAAAAAGGATCAAATTTAACTAAATCTAAATAAATAAATGTAAAAATTAAAAAAGGTTCAAATGTAGTAAAATATAAATAAATAAATTAAAACATTTTAAAAGGATAAATGTTGCCAAATTTAAATGAATAAATAAACAAGTGAATTAATTAATAAAGGTTAAACATTTAATTTAATATTAATTAATTAATAAATACATTTAGAAAGTGTTAAAAAATTTAGCAAAATCTAAATAAATAAATGTAAAAATTAAAGAGATCAAATATAGAACATATAAATGACTGAATAAATAAACTAATAAATAATAAAAAAATAAAAAAGGTTAAAATGTAGTAAAATAAAACAAATTAATGAATGAATGAATTATTTATTTAGATTTAGCTGCATTTTAACCTTAATTGTTTTTAATTATTAGTTACTATATGTAGCAAAATCTAATCTAATATCTAAATAATAATAAATAAATGAAAATAAAAAATTATTCAAAGAAATTCAAAATGTAAATAAATAAATCTCAGTTTATAATTCAAGTGTGACTTCAGTTTACAATGTTTAGGGGCCGTTATGAAGCTCACAGAAGAATACTGCGTAAACGAGAAGTTGGTCAGACGGTAATTAACTCACGGGGACGTGCAGAACGGTCTTGGACTGGTCTTTGATCATCCGGTTACCGTCCAGCGGGATGTGATCGATCTTGCCGCTTTGGGCGAATAAGAGGTTTGCTCCCGGAGTCAGAGGACTGATGTCGGTTCTGGGGGAGGGGCCAATGAGGGGCGGAGCCACACTGTGATCAATGCCTGCGGAAAGAGCCGGAAACCATGTAACGTTTACAAATAAATCTACAATAAATATAAATACTAAAATAACTAAAAACATTTTTTTATATAAATCTTTATAAAAAACATGTATTACAAATTCATTAAATCATAAAAATTAAAACATAATAAAGAAATCAAAATGAGACGCTTACTAAAAAGACCAAATATTTCAAGTAAAAAGCGTTTGGCTGACAAAATCCTTCCCTGTTTGGGAATCCTTAATAATACATCAATATTATTATATTGATTATTATGTGCGAAATGTGAAAATGTTCACTTATGTGAAAAATAAATGAAACCAAACCTTTAATATCAATAGTTCTCACACAGTACAAAAAATAAAAATAACCAAATGCTAATGTTACAATTATAATTAAAGCATTGCAAAATCGAAATAAATTAATAAATGTAAAAATGTAAAATGTAGAAAAATATAAATGACTGAATAAATAAATTAATCTAAATTAAATTAAAGGATCTAAATTATCTAAATGAATGTAAAAATAAAAAATTTTTAAATGTAGCAAAATAAAATAAATGAATGAGTGAATGATTTATTTCGATTTTGCTAAATTTTAAAAAGGTTAAAATGTTGCAAAATCTAAACAAATACTTAAACATTTAAAAAGTTAAAATCATGCAAAATCTAAATAAATAGTTAAAAAATTAAAAAGGTTAAATGATGCAAAATCTAAATAAATTGTTAAAAAATTAAAAGGTTAAAATGATGCAAAATCTAAATAAATAGTTAAAAATTAAAAAAAAGGTTAAAATGATGCAAAATCTAAATCAATTGTTAAAAATTAAAAAAGGTTAAAATGATGCAAAATCTAAATAAATAGTTAAAAATTAAAAAAGGTTAAAATCATGCAAAATCTAAATAAATAGTTAAAAATTAAAAAAAAGGTTAAAATGATGCAAAATCTAAATAAATTGTTAAAAATTAAAAAAGGTTAAAATGTAGCAAAATCTAAATAAATAGTTAAAAATTAAAAAAGGTTAAAATCATGCAAAATCTAAATAAATAGTAAAAAATTTAAAAAGGTTAAAATCATGCAAAATCTAAATAAATAGTTAAAAATTAAAAAGGTTAAAATGTAGCAAAATCTAAATAAATTGTTAAAAATTAAAAAAGGTTAAAATGTTGCAAAATCTAAATAAATAAATGCAAAAATGTAGCAATAAATAATGACTTCTAAAATAAAAGAAGGTTGTAATATAAATACTGTATGCATATCCCTGGACACATCGGAATGACTCTAAAGGTCAGAACACAAATCCTGGTTAATCAGTGTGTGATGTGAAGGCGGTCTGTGCTCTTACACATGGGTCTGCTGCCCGGCTCGGTTCTGGATCCGGAGATCTCCTGTCCGGACGTCGACGCACCAGCACTGACCGATGCTGGCGTGACACTGCAGGGCCGTGGCGCCGTAAGCATCACAGCTGGGCACGTGCTGACCCACGGCCGGACGCGGACGGAAGAAGAAGTATCCTCCCGAGGAAGACGAGGGGCGCCTGGGCTGCTTCTCTGTCCCGCTCACACGCCGTCTGCTCTCCGTCTGCAGCAAACACACAAGCTCTCACTTCACTGGAGATGCAACGATACAGTCCGTGCATGGTTCGGTTCGTACCACGCCGCTTCTGATAGCTTGCACATCAGTGTTTATACAACTAAAACTCAAAAACATTTCTTTTGAGAGAGGTATATTTTTCAGATTTGAACCCAATGTGTTTCATTCATACTGGACGCCAAAATCTAAATAAATACATGTTAAAATTAAAAAAAAGGTTCAAATGTTGCAAAATATAAATTCATTCATTCATTAAAAAAGGTAAAAATGTTGCATATAAAATAAATAAATAAATTAATAAATAAAGTTAGAAAGTGTTCAAATGAAGCAAAATATAAATGCATTTATAAATTAAAACAAGGTTACAATGTTGCAAAATATTAATTAATTCATTCATTCATTAAAAAGGTAAAATTTAGCATATAAAATAAATAAATAAATAAATAAAGTTAGAAAGTGTTCAAATGTAGAAAATATAAATGCATTTATAAATTAAAAAAAGGTTAAAATGTTGCAAAATCTAAATGAATAAATAAACAAGTTAATTCATTAATAATTTAAAAAGGTTCAAATGTAGCATAAAATTAATTAATTAATTAATTAAAAATGTAAAAAAGGTTAAAAGGTTGCTAAATCTAAATAAATAAATAAACAAGTTAATTCATTAATAATTTAAAAAGGTTCAAATGTAGCATAATATAAATAAATTAATACATTAATTTAGAAAGTGTTAAAATGTTGCTAAATCTAAATAAATGAATGTAACAATTAAAAAAGTTAAAATGTAGCAAAATATAAATTAATTACTTCATTTAAAAAGGTTCAAATTTAGCATATAATATAAATTAATTAATAAATATATTTAGAAAGTGTTCAAATGTAGCATAATATAAACAAATTAATAAATATATTTTTTTAAAGGTTAAAATATTGCAAAATCTAAATGAATAAATAAACGATTTAATTCATTAATAATTGTATAAAGTGTTAAAATGTAGCATAAAATAAATAAATAAAAAATTAAAAAGGTTAAATATAGCTAAATCTGAATGAATAAATAAACAAGTTAATTCATTAATAATTTGAAAAGGTTCAAATGTAGCAAATTATAAATAAATTAATAAATAAATACATGTAGAAAGTGTTCAAATGTAGCAAAATATAAATTAATTAGTTAATTACTTAATGAGAAAATTAAAAAGGTTAAAATGTTGCAAAATCTAAATGAATAAATAAACAAGTTAATTCATTAATAATTTAAAACGGTTAAAATGTAGCATAATATAAATTAATTAATTACTTAATTAAATTTTTTTGTTAAAAATCTAAATGAACAAATAAACAAGTTAATTCATTAATAATTTAAAAAGGTTAAAATGTAGCATAATATAAATAAATAAATGTAGAAATACATGTAAAATTGTTCAAATGTAGCAACATATAAATAAATAAATTATGTAATGAAAAAAAAGGTTGAAATGTTGCAAAATCTAAATGAATAAATAAACAAGTGAATTCATTATTAATAAAAAAATAGCAATAAAATGTTTTTTGATGAATGAACTCTATTTTATATGATTGTTTTGCACATGTGTCATCTGTTTAATGCGTGAGCAGGTGAATCTTACATTACTGTCCGTGTGGAGATGATATAGTACAGTATATAGTACAGTATATAACACACTGACACATTCCTGGCCGACTCTAGAGAGGCGTGCTGAGACTCAATATGAGAACCATATGATAATATAACCCCCCCCCCCAGGAAAACACTCAAGACCAGTAACAATGAGTGCTTCTTATCCGACCATCACCAATAACCAGACGCTTTCACAGCCGTGAGAAACACATGACGTCAAAATCAACATTACATCCAAACGACTTCAAATAGATGTGTTTGGACTTATTGTAAATGAT
>CM050431.1:25065156-25110156 GCA_027564155.1 Gymnocypris eckloni scoliostomus
TTTCCATAACTTGATATAATTATATAGGGTCTTAACGAAAATTCTATAATATACTTTGGTTAAAATGTCTCAATGGTAGAGTACAACCTTTTTACCCCGTCAAAAACAGCTCTATTCATAGCAACCCATTTTAGTGCATGTTCCTTTAAATGCTAATGAGCTCTGCTGACTCCGCCCCTCTCTTCCGTGGGGTATCTCATGATGAGCCGGGGAACTTAGCACGTTATTAGGAAAGGCATTTGCAAAGATTCATAAAATGACCTTATACTCACTTCTTCTGTAGGTGAAGCTGGATTACAAATTGTTCACGTTAATATAGACACATTACCTTCCCTTCACAAACAAACGTAATCCTCTGTGTCTTCAGCGGCTCAGATGTCGGGAGTAAATAATGACTGCTATATTCATTCAACAAAGCACCTCAATCACTTAGAAGACATTCTTGTCAACCGCGTTGTTCAACTCATAAGCGCTGACATTTCTGTTGCATATGTGAACCAAAACTGAAGACATAACGAAACCGCGCTACTCGTTTGAACTGCGTAGCGCTTGAGTGGTCACGAAGGTGCGCGCAGCAAAAATGATGCGAATATTGAGCAAACAATGGATGGTTTTCAAGCGAAAGTAAAGTAAAAGACCGCTTCTTGAATCAGAGAAGGTGAACATGTTGGTGTTCTTGTGGGAAACTGTCACCGACAGCAAGTTTAGTTGTACTTTTCATTTTGAAAAGCTTGTTATCTTTGTATTAAAAGTAAAACAAGAACACTTTTTGTGTGCAAAAAATAAAAAATAAAAATTCTACAATTCTCCCAGAGTTACCATCGTAATCAGCGTTGTTTACGTTCAGTAGAAAGCGCGCATGATGAATGTAAACAGCACTAAATATGTTGATTATGTTCTGGGATACTCTCCAAAATGGTGGAAGATGGTAACACGGGGAGACTAATTGTTGAATAAATTGTTATTATTGTTTTCTTTACGTACAAAAAAAAGTTCTCTCATAGCTTAGTAAGATTACGGATGAACCGCTGATGTCACATGTCATCAGCGGAACTATCCCTTTAATCACAGCGAACTCAAACCCGGTTCAGAAGCGGTTGGGTCTCTTACCGACACACGTTCGTCCGTCGTCGGCGAACCGAAAACCGTCCAGACATTCACAGCGGAAAGATCCGGGCTGGTTGTTGCAGATGCTGTACGGACCGCAGATCCGAGGGCTTTCTGAACACTCATCAACATCTGAGAAACCAGAAGAGAGACATTTATATATTAACACAGACAAGAGATCAATATAGGCTTTTATTGTGAAGTTTTTATTTTATTAACTCTTTCCACACCAAACACAGAATTTTCTGGGTTTACGTTGTTGTACTGTGCACGAGGATTATTACCGTAACAAACCCGTCCGTCGCCGGTGAACCCCGCAGCGCATTCGCAGCTGAACTCTTTTCCCTGAGCGGGACGGCAGACGGCGTTCGTGTCGCATCCGTGTCTCCCGGTGAAACAGGGATTGTGCTCCGGGATCCCACCTACAACACAGCAGAGTCTGCGTTCACTTCCAGGACAACACATCAAACGCTCATAAACATAAAACACATCAAACGCATCATATTTCACTCTCTCCTGAAACATGAAACACATCAAACGCGTCATATTTCACTCTCTCCTGAAACATGAAACACATCAAAAGCGTCATATTTCACTCTCTCCTGAAACATGAAACACATCAAAAGCGTCATATTTCACTCTCTCCTGAAACATGAAACACATCAAACGCATCATATTTCACTCTCTCCTGGAACATGAAACACATCAAACGCGTCATATTTCACTCTCTCCTGAAACATGAAACACATCAAAAGCGTCATATTTCACTCTCTCCTGAAACATGAAACACATCAAAAGCATCATATTTCACTCTCTCCTGAAACATGAAACACATCAAACGCGTCATATTTCACTCTCTCCTGAAACATGAAACACATCAAACGCATCATATTTCACTCTCTCCTGAAACATGAAACACATCAAAAGTGTCATATTTCACTCTCTCCTGAAACACGAAACACATCAAAAGCATCATATTTCACTCTCTCCTGAAACACGAAACACATCAAACGCATCATATTTCACTCTCTCCTGAAACATGAAACACATCAAACGCGTCATATTTCACTCTCTCCTGAAACATGAAACACATCAAGCATCATATTTCACTCTCTCCTGAAACATGAAACACATCAAAAGTGTCATATTTCACTCTCTCCTGAAACATGAAACACATCAAAAGCATCATATTTCACTCTCTCCTGAAACGAAACACATCAAAAGCATCATATTTCACTCTCTGAAACATGAAACACATCAAACGCGTCATATTTCACTCTCTCCTGAACATGAAACACATCAAAAGCGTCATATTTCACTCTCTCCTGAAACATGAAACACATCAAAAGCGTCATATTTCACTCTCTCCTGAAACATGAAACACATCAAAAGCGTCATATTTCACTCTCCTGGAACATGAAACACATCAAAAGCGTCATATTTCACTCTCTCCTGAAACATGAAACACATCAAAAGCGTCATATTTCACTCTCTCCTGGAACATGAAACACATCAAAAGCATCATATTTCACTCTCCTGGAACATGAAACACATCAAAAGCGTCATATTTCACTCTCTCCTGGAACATGAAACACATCAAAAGCGTCATATTTCACTCTCTCCTGGAACATGAAACACATCAAAAGCGTCATATTTCACTCTCTCTTGAAACATGAAACACATCAAACGCGTCATATTTCACTCTCTCCTGGAACATGAAACACATCAAACGCATCATATTTCACTCTCTCCTGGAACATGAAACACATCAAAAGCATCATATTTCACTCTCTCCTGGAACATGAAACACATCAAACGCGTCATATTTCACTCTCTCCTGAAACATGAAACACATCAAACGCATCATATTTCACTCTCTCCTGAAACATGAAACACATCAAAAGCATCATATTTCACTCTCTCCTGAAACATGAAACACATCAAACGCATCATATTTCACTCTCTCCTGGAACATGAAACACATCAAAAGCATCATATTTCACTCTCTCCTGGAAACATGAAACACATCAAAGCGCATCATATTTCACTCTCTCCTGAAACATGAAACACATCAAAAGCGTCATATTTCACTCTCTCCTGAAACATGAAACACATCAAAAGCGTCATATTTCACTCTCTCCTGAACATGAAACACATCAAAAGCATCATATTTCACTCTCTCCTGAAACATGAAACACATCAAACGCGTCATATTTCACTCTCTCCTGGAACATGAAACACATCAAACGCATCATATTTCACTCTCTCCTGAAACATGAAACACATCAAACGCGTCATATTTCACTCTCTCCTGAAACATGAAACACATCAAACGTCATATTTCACTCTCTCCTGAAACATGAAACACATCAAAGCGTCATATTTCACTCTCTCCTGAACATGAACACATCAAAGCATCATATTTCACTCTCCTGAAACATGAAACACATCAAAGCATCATATTTCACTCTCTCCTGAAACATGAAACACATCAAACGTCATATTTCACTCTCTCCTGAAACATGAAACACATCAAAAGCGTCATATTTCACTCTCCTGAAACATGAAACACATCAAAGCAATCATATTTCACTCTCTCCTGAAACATGAAACACATCAAAGCACATATTTCACTCTCTCCTGAAACATGAAACACATCAAAGCGCCATATTTCACTCTCTCCTGTGAAATCAGGTTAACGTTATGGTAATGAGCTATGCTTGTTTGGTATAATAAATCGATTTGTTTCAGTATTTTTAACAAATAAATGCATCCTTGATGAGCAGAAGAGACACATTAAATATCTTACTGATCCCACACAACACATATATATATATACAGTGGAGTACGGAAAGTATTCAGACCCCCTTAAAATTTTCACTCTTTGTTATATTGCAGCCATTTGCTAAAATCATTTAAGTTCATTTTTTCCTCATTATCGTACACACAGCACCCCATATTGACAGAAAAACACAGAATTGTTGACATTTTGCAGATTTATTAAAAGAAAAACTGAAATATCACATGGTCCTAAGTATTCAGGCCCTTTGCTGTGACACTCATATATTTAACTCAGGTGCTGTCAATTTCTTCTGATCATCCTTGAGATGGTTCTACACCTTCATTTGAGTCCAGCTGTGTTTGATTATACTGATTGGACTTGATTAGGAAAGCCACACACCTGTCTATATAATACAGCTCACAGTGCATGTCAGAGCAAATGAGAATCATGAGGTCAAAGGAACTGCCTGAAGAGCTCAGAGACAGAATTGTGGCAAGGCACAGATCTGGCCAAGGTTACAAAAACATTTCTGCTGCACTTAAGGTTCCTAAGAGCACAGTGGCCTCCATAATCCTTAAATGAAGGCGTTTGGGACGACCAGAACCCTTCCTAGAGCTGGCCGTCCGGCCAAACTGAGCTATCGGGAGAAGAGCCTTGGTGAGAGAGGTAAAGAAGAACCCAAAGATCACTGTGGCTGAGCTCCAGAGATGCATTTGGGAGATCGGAGAAAGTTGTAGAAAGTCAACCATCACTGCAGCCCTCCACCAGTCGGGGCTTTATGGCAGAGTGGCCCGACGGAAGCCTCTCCTCAGTGCAAGATACATGAAAAAACACCTGAAGGACTCCAAGATGGTGACAAATAAGATTCTCTGGTCTGATGAGGCCAAGATATAACTTTTTGGCCTTAATTCTAAGCGGTGGGTGTGGAGAAAACCAGGCACTGCTCATCACCTGTCCAATACAGTCCCAACAGTGAAGCATGGTGGTGGCAGCATCATGCTGTGGGGGTGTTTTTCAGCTGCAGGGACAGGACGACTGGTTGCAATCGAGGGAAAGATGAATGCGGCCAAGTACAGGGATATCCTGGACGAAAACCTTCTCCAGAGTGCTCAGGACCTCAGACTGGGCCGAAGGTTTACCTTCCAACAAGACAATGACCCTAAGCACACAGCTAAAATAACGAAGGAGTGGCTTCACAACAACTCTGTGACTGTTCTTGAATGGCCCAGCCAGAGCCCTGACTTAAACCCAATTGAGCATCACTGGAGAGACCTAAAAATGGCTGTCCACGCGTTTACCATCCAACCTGACAGAACTGGAGAGGATCTGCAAGGAGGAATGGCAGAGGATCCCCAAATCCAGGTGTGAAAAACGTGTTGCATCTTTCCCAAAAGACTCATGGCTGTATTAAATCAAAAGGGTGCTTCTACTAAATACTGAGCAAAGGGTCTGAATACTTAGGACCATGTGATATTTCAGTTTTTCTTTTTAATAAATCTGCAAAAATGTCAACAATTCTGTGTTTTCTGTCAATATGGAGTGCTGTGTGTACATTAATGAGGAAAAAATGAACTTAAATGATTTTAGCAAATGGCTGCAATATAACAAAGAGTGAAAATTTTAAGGGGGTCTGAATACTTTCCGTACCCACTGTATATATATATTACAAATCCCATATTTCAGAGCGGCGGTTTTACTTTATGATTTTCTGTGAAGCTGCTTTGAAACAATGTGTTTAGTGAAAAACACTAAACAAAAAATGAGACTTGATATGGTTGAAAAAATCAAAGCACATTTGGACCGGTCAGATCTGAAAACGTAATAACCAGCAACACCACGCTGAACGAGAGACGCACAGATGTTAGCGCTCTTCTACAGACACCAGCACAAACACTCACACGACCTTTGACCCAGAACACAGCCAGAAACATCAGCTGGAGCCCGAGTTAAACGTTTCTGCTGAGATCCCATACATCAACTCAACCGGCAGAGTTAGTAAAGAACAGTCCATTTTTGAGATCAGTAAGATTTCTTTTTAAAGAAATCAATGCTTTTATTCAGCAATGATGCATTCAAATTATCATAAGTGACAGTGAAGACATTAATAATGTAACAAAAGATTTATATTTCTAATAAAGGCTGTTCTTTTGATCTTTCTGTTAATATATGAAAAATAAAATGTATCAGTTTCCACAAAAATATTGTGCAGCACGACTGTTTTCAACATTGATAATAATCTGAAATGTTTCTTGAGCAGCATATTATAATGATTTATGAAGGATGATAATAAATCAAAATCATAACAAAAACATTTAACATTTAAATAAATAATAGACAAAATAAAACGCTTACTAAAAATGTATAAAACTATACATTTTTTTAATTATAAATAATTTATACTTTAAATAACAGCTAAATAATAACCCATAAAATGTCCTATTGAAATAATAATAATTTTAAAGTATAAACAATCTAAAATTTATAAAAATATAAATTTGTAAAATTCAAAATAATTTAAATAAAAACCAAAAAGATGCACAATTAAAGTAAATGATTTTAAAATACAAAAATATCTTAAATAAAATAATAATACAAATAATAAAATTAAATGAGTAATTTGGTGTAGTAGTGATTTGTATCACAGCAGCGGGTAAATTCTGTTCTTTTGATCTTTCTGTTAATATGTGAATCCTGAAAAATAAAATGTATCAATTTCCACAAAAATATTGTGCAGCACGACTGTTTTCAACATTGATAATAATCAGAAATGTTTCTTGAGCAGCATATTATAATGATTTATGAAGGAAGATAATAAATCAAAATCATAACAAAAACATTTAACATTTAAATAAATAATAGACAAAATAAAATTCTTACTAAAAATTATTATTATTTATTTATTTAAATCATTTATAATTTAAATAACAGCTAAATAATAACCCATAAAATGTCCATTTGAAATTAACAATTTTTAAATGTAAAATTAATAAAAATATACATTTGTAAAATTAAAAATAATTTTAATAAAAAGCTAAATAAATGCACAATTAAAGTGAATGATTTTAAAATAATAAAACGCTTACAAAAAAATCTTAAAATAATAATAAAAATAATTAAATGAGTAATTTAGTGTAGTGGTGATTTGTATCACTGCAGCGGGTAATGATAGGGTTAAAAGGAACTAGTATTTTTGGTTACATTTTATTTAAAAAATTTAAATCATGGCAATGTACAAATAAAATAAATAATGCCGTGAGACTGAATATTGGAGTAATGGAGTAATTCGCACCACATTTGAACAGATATTCACATAGCAAACAGCTATTTTTAATTATAATAATATTTCACATTTTTCACAAATTAATGCAGCCCTGATGAGTTATTATCCAACATATACGTGACCCCGGAGCACAAAACCAGTCATAATTTTATGAAATTGAGTTTTATGCATCATCTGCAAGCTGAATAAATCATATTTCCATTGATGTATGGTTTGGACAATATTTGTAAATCTGGAATCTGAGGGTGTGAAAACATCTGAATATTGAGAAAATCATCTTTAAAGATGTTCAAATTAAGTTCTTAGCAATGCATATTATTAATCAATAATTAAGTTTTGATATATTTACGGTACTAAATATCTTCATGGAACATGATCTTAATATCATAATGATTTTTGTCCTAAAATAAAAACAATAATTATGACCCATACAGTGTATTGTTGTCTATTGCTACAGATATACCCGTGCTGCTTATGACTGCTTCTGTGCTCCAGGGACACATGTATAACACCCGGTGTTTAATCGCTCTGTCGTGTGTTTTAGCACTGCGTTGTTTCTTACTGTGGATGGAGCCGATCTTGTTGCTCGTGGCGAAGCGGATCAGCTGGTTGCTGGAGTCGTACATGACGAAGATCTGGTCGACGCTGAGCTGTTGGCTCGCCGGCGCAGCGCTCAGGACCTCCTCGTGTGGACAGCTCTGGAACTCGATGCTCTGCGTCCAGACGTAGCTGTGTGTGCGAGCGCTACCGTCCGGCATGCTAACGGTGTAATCCCGCCGCGACGAGGACGTGATCACTGTGAAGACAAGATCGAGGACTGATATAGACATGAAGCGTAAATGCAACATGCTTAACGTCAGGGCTGGGCGATAATTCGATATCGATAATTATCGCGATATAATTTTCCTCGATAAATGGTAAATGTTTGATATCATTTTTAATGCTCAAAAAGCGGAACGAAACAGCGTGAACCATTTGGATCACGCCACACGGACTGTTTTGCATACAAATAGGCTTCCTAAAACACATATAGTTATATTTTTAGCATGGTATTGAGGTGTGGATTTAACTGTTTATCATTATTTAAATTGGGAGACCAATGCTTAAATTAATACAAAATAATAAAACTTGATTAGTATAAAAGTTGCTATAATTTTTTACACGTTACGATTTTGATAATGACTGCATCCGAACTCAAGCTCCTATCAAATGTGCATTTCTAAGATACAAAAAAATTGATATTATTATTATTATTAATATTATCAGGCAACCCAAACCGGTTTCTTGACTTTGAAACAATATCACTCACTATAACATACATAAACTACGAAATATTTTTCTATTTAGATATTTATTTTGTTAAGGAAAATGAATGGTCTGGTTTCTACAACTTTCACTTTGGAGCAAAAATCTGGCTTTAAACTTGAAAGAAATAAAGATTTGATATTTATCGTGATAATTATCGATATCGACTGATATTGGGCCATATCGCCCAGCCTTACTTAACGTGCATGTGTTACTGTGGCAGCAACAAACTGCAATGTTTAAAGAGTATGCAAAGTTTAGCTCCAACCCTGATCAAACTCACCTTGTCTAATGATCTTAACGACTCTGATTAGCTCAGGTGTGTTTGATTAGGGTTCGAGCTAAACTCTGCAGTGCATGGGACAGATTTGAGGATCCCTGGGCTAGAGCTTACAAATGCATTAAACGCACAAGTTTATGTGTTCATATGTCTCAGCTTTAGAGTAAACGTTTCTTTTAAGTGAGCGTAGGAAGCTGCTTGGCTTCAATTTCTGCTGTTAGTGAGATAAATGCATGCTGCTGTAGGGGCTGGTAACACAGAACGCAATTTTGCATTTTTAAAAATGGGAGACATGGAGAAAATGCATTTTTTTTTTTTAACATTTTTAAAAATGGGAGACATGGAGAAAATGCATTTTTGAAAATTGTAACATTTTAAAAAATGGGAGACATGGAGAAAATGCATTTTTTTTTACATTTTAACATTTTTAAAAATGGGAGACATGAAGAAAATGCATTATTTTTTTATTTTAACATTTTAAAAAATGGGATACATGGAGAAAATGCATTTTTTTAAATTTTAACATTTTTAAAAATGGGAGACATGAAGAAAATGCATTATTTTTTTTATTTTAACATTTTTAAAAATGGGAGACATGGAGAAAATGCATTTTTTTACATTTTAACATTTTTAAAAATGGGAGACATGGAGAAAATGCATTTTTCAAAATTTTTACATTTTGAAAAAAAAAAATATATATATTTTTAGAATCCACTTTTTAATATAAATTTGAGAATCGTTTTATTTTATTTTAACTTGAGCATCTTGTTTTTAGAATGCTGTCATTTTTATTAATTTGCATAAATCCCAAAGAGTGAGTTATTAGCTTTACATTAGCAATTGCGACTTAATTACAACACTTAATTGATGTCTGTTCATTTTACATCAGCTTTACATTAGCATTGACTATTTATATGTAATAGGGACAATAAAATAAAAAACACGATATCAGCTTGAAATCAACTCAAAACAATGCAATGTACACTGATTTATTATAGTTAATAATAATAATAACCGTAATGATAATAATAATAAAATACGTTACAGAATAGGTTTTAACTCAAATAAAATATATATAATGTAAAATTTTATTTCAGCAAATTACCAAGGCATGATTTATCATTTTTATTTAGTTAACTTGATGAATAAATTAAAAACAAACTATATAAACATAAAAAACTAAACAACAAAATTAAGGTTTAAAAATAAATACATGTAATGTTTTTTTAAAAGGAAACTGAAAATCTAAAAATTAAATAATCAATTTACTATAATAGTATCATAATTATATTGTACAGGCTCATTTGTTTCTCTAATACCTAGATAAACTTTTCCTTAAAACATAATCAAATCGAATCAAATAAAAAGCATGTTTAAAATTGAAAGCGCATGTCTAATTAGGAGTAAATGACTAAAAGATGAGTACAATTCTGCATGCTTTTAAAAACAACCCTTCACATTATTATAACATAACTTACATCTTGTGTTAATCTAGTTTCATTTTGTATCTGACTGTAGAGTTGCAGATGCGGAGTCATAGTTTGTTGCTGGTAAAACGACTTTGCTTGGTGATTAACGAGCTTGAGACGATGATGTTTAGAGCAGTGTCGGGGAAAGTTACTTTTAAAAGTAATGTGTTACAATATTCGTTACTCCTAAAAAGTAACTAATTACGTTACTTAGTTACTTTTATGGAAAGTAATGCGTTACAATATTGCGTTACTCCTAAAAAGTAATTAATTACGTTACTTAGTTACTTTTATGGAAAGTAATGCGTTACGTTACTTCGTTACTTTTTAAATATGAGCAGGACTTGATTGTTTGTTTTAATACAATAAGTTATATTTATAGCAAATATAAAAGCTTTCACACCTAAAAGTGTAATGAATAAACCTCAGACTGAAGGAAGTAAATCACGCCTGTACAGAAGAACACAGGAGAAGATCAACACTCTTCAGCAATAAAACAACAAACAATTACGTTGTAATTTGTATTATTAGTATGATTGAACTGATCATCAAAGGTCAGCAGCGGTTAATAAAATGAGATTAGATATATTTGTGTTGTTTAACATATTTAATTATTGCAGGTTTCGTCATATTCTGAGTTTGTATTTCACTGTTTTAATTCATTTTGATGAATACTGAATCTGTTTTTTGCGAGTGTGATGAATTAATACACATTCATATTTAGTCTAGATTAGATCTACAGTAAGATCATGTTCACACAGCATCAATAAATGGGGAAAAATAACTCAAAGTAAATTAAAAAGTAATGTGTTACTTTACTAGTTACTTGAAAACAGTACTATTATTACGTAACTGGCGTTACTTGTAATGCGTTACCCCCCCGACACTGCTTCTGACTGCATGTCATACATCCGGTCTCGTGAATCTGAGGCGGTGACTCACGGTTGCTGGAGTACTGGTAAATCTGGCTGTAGGGCTCGATCTGGACCGTGGCTCCTCGTGGCACCTCTGGGATCCTGCCGTCCAGTTCGGTGCTGATCAGCAGGTGATCGTGTTCATCGATTCCTCCGAACTCCTGCCTGATGTTCAGCCGCTCGTTCCCGGGCTGGAAGACCACCTCGGCCTGCCGCGTGAAAACCCCTCCTGCGGAGACAACCGCCCGGGCGAGTGTTTTAAACCGTTTCTAAAACATCGACATGTCCAGATCATTATGACGTTCCTTATTATGTTCTACTAACTATATGTTCACCCAAAATATACGGTTATTTGAATGCTTTTTTAATATTCGAAGAATGTTGAAATGTCCTTTTTCATTATAACGTTATTTAAAAACGTGTTTTACAGTGTTATACTAATTTAATTTTTACTAGTGCTGTCAAACGATTAATTGCATCCAAAATAAAAGTTTTTGTTTGCATAATATATGTCTGTGTGCTGTGTATATTTATTATGTATATATCATTACAAATATATGCATGTATATATTTAAGAAAAATATATTTTAAAGTTTATATTCCAGAAGATTCAAACACTCACTGATGCTCCAGAAGAGAAACCATGCATTAAGCGCCGGGCGTGAAAACTTTGAACAGAATGAGATGTGTATATTTTTCTTGTTTTGCCTGAATATCATATTTTTTCATTTAGTACTGCCCCTCAGAAGCTACTTACAGGTTTTCCAGAAGACAAAATAAGTTACATTTACCCTAATCTTCAAATTCAAAAGTGTTCACGCCCCGGTTCTTAATGCATGGTTTCTCCTTCTGGAGCATCAGTGAGCGTTTTAATCTTCTGTAATGGCTGCATATTAGTCCCTTGGTTGTCCTCAGTAGCTATGTTTCCATCCAAAGATTCAAATTTAACTTATGCACAAGTGGAATATCGCATAAAACATATGCGAATAAAGCGAGAGAACAAAATCGTCACTTCCTGGTAAACTGTGGCACTAAATAGCACTAAGAATATAGGAGAAGCCACTGAATATAATAGTTTTCATATATGATTGCACCTCAGAGCGAGCAGATGTAACACAATAAATGCTGTCACTGCGTTCGGAGCTGGATGCTGCTGTTTGGGAACACAGTCGTTTAAGACAATTATACAGAAATACTTTGATGACTCAGGCTTTTCAGAACGACCATAACAACTTATAGATCGGTTCAGGACAAACAAGGGCTAAATAATCAAAATTATTGGTAAAATAATCAACATTTTGCAGATTCTGCAAGGTGTGTGTAAACTTTTGACTTCAACTGTGCGTGTATATACATGATAAATATACACAGAACACACACATATATTATGTAAACAAAAATAATTTTGGATGCGATTAATTGTTTGACAGCACTAATAATTATGTTGTTTAAAATAAAATTGGCTTATGTTTATACAGTTACCTCTTTGTCTCTTAAAAAAATATTTCCAACCATGAAACAATATTGTCATAAAATGAGTTTTTGCTTCCAGCTACTGCTTTATCATTATTAATTATTATTATTATTATATTAACATTATATTAATATATTTTTGTATTTCAGAATATTTGTTATATTATTGATTTGTTATTGTTGTTAATAATAATAATTTAATTTAACAATATTGTATTTTTTATTAATATTAGGTTAATAATATTAACAACGTTATTAATATTGCTACCATTCATAATTTTAATAATTAAAAATATTCATGACATTTTTTCTTATTTTTCTACTTATTATTATTATTATTATTATAACTAGTTGAATAACATTAACTAAATTTGAACAATATTATTATCATTAATAACTTTTTATAGTTATAATTTTTTACTATTATTGTTGTTGTTAGGTTAATAATATTATTGTAATTATTATTAATGTTCATTTTATAATTGTGTGTCTTATTTGGTTTGTATATTTGCATATATTTAGAAAATATTTACATGCATATATTTATATAAATTATATCATATATATTTAATATATAAACATAACACATTTGTCTTAAATATATATACATGCATGTGTGTATATTTACATATGCATAACAAACACACACACACATGTATTATGTAAATAAACACGTTTATTTTGTATGCGATTACTGGTTTGACAGCAGCACTGTAATAAATGTTCAGGTCTCACCGATGATGCTGAAGCCGTTCTGGAAGTCGGGCTGCTCCAGAGCGAAGGCCCAGCCGATGGTCTCGCCCAGAGCGGGCAGCGGCTGCAGAGACGGACCGGCGCTCGCCGGGATGCTGCTGACGCGATATACGCCCGGCCGTCGCGTCACCACATACGAGTGCAGGTCGTTGTTAGAAAACTCCACAGGAGGCGGAGAGTCCCGACATAAACCCTGCCGTTGACCTTCCGTTCATCCTCTGAGGCTTGCCTGGAGAGGCGGGAGAGATGTGATATTTAGGAATTATTATTAGTATGATTTTTGATAGGGACGATGCATGTTAATGAACGTTTGTAGTAAACAGGCCAGATTATAGCAGCATTGCTAATTAACATCCGCAGTCCCTAGACAGGTGCACACAAACACACACATATACAAACTAATGTGATATTTATGGAATTATTATTATTATTTATTATTTTTGATAGGGATGATGCATGTTAATTAACATCTGCAGTCCCTAGACAGGTGCACACAAAACACACATATACAAACTAATGTGATATTTAGGGAATTATTATTATTATTTATTATTTTTGATAGGGATGCATGTTAATTAACATCTGCAGTCCCTAGACAGGTGCACACAAACACACACATATACATACTAATGTGATATTTAGGAGTTATTATTATTATTTATTATTTTTGATAGGGATGATGCATGTTAATTAACATCTGCAGTCCCTAGACAGGTGCACAAACACACACATATACATACTAATGTGATATTTAGGGAGTTATTATTATTATTTATTATTTTTGATAGGATGATGCATGTTAATTAACATCTGCAGTCCCTAGACAGGTGCACAAACACACACATATACATACTAATGTGATATTTAGAATTATTATTATTATTTATTGATTTTGATAACTAATGTGATATGGAATTATTGTTTAGTAAGAATGGATGAAGCACATTTATATAATACAGCCAAACACACAGTATTACTTGGGATCAGAGTTATTATCATTAAACTATAACTAAAAACTTTACACAACTCTTTCATTACTATTTCATAAAATAAATGTTAACTTAAATAAAAAATATTTAAATTGGTGTCAAAGCAACATTAATAATTTTTATTTAGTTTAACTTGATGTACTAAATTAACCATAACTCAAACAATAAAATAAAATGATGCAAAATTAAACAAAATAAACATTAATAAAAAACGATAGACGTTTTCTATTCATTTTATTAATTTGTTTTTATTTTAATATTTTCTGTTTTCATTTTAATGAAGTTTTAGCAGTATTTTGTACATTTTATTACCATTAGTTTCTTTAGACATGTATAGACATATATGTCTATGTAGTTTTATTTATTTATTCAATATTTCTTTTTTTTTAATAAATATATATATTACTTGATTTTATTTCAGTTAACATTTATATCAATTAACTAAACTTAAAAAACTAGTTTGAGCTTTAGTTAGCCCTGAAAACTAGCTGAAATAAAATACGTTTCAACTTTTTATTTTGTTTAATTTTATTTTTAGTTCATGTTTATCGTATTTCAATAACAAACACGTTTTTATGCTTTTATTTTTAGTTAACTATAATAACTCTATTGCAAACTAAACAATACATATCCTGATAATAATGTATGTTAAATATGATGTGACCCAGTGTTATTTAAATATAAATAAAATACACTACTATCATTTTTATTAATATTTTGAATTCTTTTTTATTTTTATTTAAATTTTAGTTCAAGTTTAACTGATTTTGCAGTGTTTTTTTTTTTTTTTTTTATCTAAAGTTTTGTATAATTTTTTTTTTCAGTTTTAGCTTCAGATATTTTATTGCTTCAAAACAAAACAAAATTATAAATGTTGCCCTGACATAAAATATTTGTTTATATATATTTAAAATGTATTTAATAATTTATTTGATTTTATTTCAGCTCACTTGTATTTTCTTTCAAGTTACACATTTGTTGAATTATAATTTTTTGATGCAGTTAATAAGCGATAATAACCCTGCGTGCGATGTAAACTCACCTTCGGCGACGCAGTCCTTGCCGTTACCGTAGTAACCGGGTTTGCAGCGACAGCAGAACCCAGCGGCGTAATCTCTGCAGTCGGCGAACACAGAGCACTTGTGCTTATTACTGGAACACGTCTCGTAGTTATAAGAAAACACTGCCGAGAAACACAAAGCAACATTTGATACGGACACACAATTCAGAGTTGCTCAGCTGGATATAATTCAGGGGTGTAACAGTACACCTATTCATACATAAATCCACACTTACGCTCCGTTTCCAAACAGTTACTATTACAAACTAATTCATACTCTGAATGCGCCCACAAGACATGTGTGATTATATTACTGGATGCATCTCATGTAATCGCTCTATCCATGTTTCAATTGCGGAAAGACGTTATTAAAGCAAGCTTGTAAACAAAATGTAATTTAATTACCTCAGGCAAGTCATCAGTGTCTACAGCTCGTTATTTACTATACTGTAGAAATTAAGTCTAGAGAAGAGCATTTCGCGAAATATTAGACTATATAATTCATTATATTTTACTTTACCTGTTAATGCATGTTTAAATCATTTTTTTATCAAACAAATTATGGCAGCCACTGTGTAAAGGATTATATATCGACAGAAATTTTATAATTTAGAAGTTAAAAACTGTGCAATTTACATGTTTGCATACAATTTTTTGCAGTTGTGTTGCTGTCTACGGAGGGTCAGAGAGCTCTCAGATCTAATCAAAAATATCTTAATTTGTGTTTTGAAGATGAACGAAGGTCTTATGGGTTTGGAACGACATGAGGGGGAGTAATTAGTGACAGGATTTTCATTTTTTGGGTGAACTATCCCTTTAAAGTGCCCTTTATTATGTAATTTTAAGGTTGCTAATATTGTTTTATGAGTGTCCTAAAACAGGTTTTCATGCATCCAAGGTCAAAAAACACTAAATTATTCCTAAACGAATCAGTCTTTCTAAACCCCGCCTTTCACTGCTGTGATTGGTCAGACGGCGCAGTCCTTTGTGATTGGTCTACCGCGTACAGTGTGAATGACAGCCATGGGCGGAGATTATGCAAATGTGTTACTTTGTCGGTAGCTTCTGTCTAACAGAATAAGATTCAAATTTTCGTGCAGCATAATCAGAGTTTTGCGATTGAGAGCCGACTCATGATCAGCACCTGTGGGTTTTGTTGTTGTTGCCGTCTTCAGTCGCGGCTGAACGTAATGATACTGAGGCTCGTCCGCGCTACACTGACGAACTGCTGAACGGACTGCTGGTTTCATTCGGAGGTTCAGAGGGCTGTCGAATCATCGAGACGGGCTCGGGGGACCTCTGTCACCATGGTGACTCAGTGGCCGTGACCTCTGTGACCCTCTGACCCTCTGACCTCGGTGACCTCTCTGACCTCGGTGACCTCTCTGACCTCGGTGACCTCTCCCGGTGTGATGGAGGTGAAAAGCGGAGACGTGCCGATCTCGTAGACCCAAACGCCAGGCCGACCCGAGTTCGTATCTCTGAGAAGAGCGAAGAGGAGTCGCAACATATTAATATTTAATAAGAGCAGATGGAAAATCAGATGTGAAGCAGATAAAAAACTGTTTTGTTACCTGAAATAAAAGAAATGCTAACTGAAATAAAATAAAATATAAAATAACCCTTAAACTGATTTTATTTCAGCTAGTTACCAAAGCTAGTAAATTTAGTCTAACTTTATATACTGAAATAACTAAAACTATAAAAAACATTTCTCTCTCTCGCTCTCTCTCTCTCTCTCTCGCTCTCTCTCTCTCTCTCGCGCTCTCTCTCTCTCTCTCTCTCTCTCTCTCTCGCTCTCTCTCTCTCTCTCTCTGCTCTCTCTCTCTCTCTCTCGCTCTCTCTCTCTCTCTCTCTCTCTCTCCTCTCTCTCTCTCTCTCTCTCTCTCTCTCGCTCTCTCTCTCTCTCTCTCTCTCTCTCTCTCTCTCTCGCTCTCTCTCTCTCTCTCTCTCTCTCTCTCTCTCTCTCTCTCTCTCTCTCTCTCTCTCTCTCTCTCTCTCTCTCTCTCTCTCTCGCTCTCTCTCTCTCTCTCTCTCTCTCTCTCTCTCGCTCTCTCTCTCTCTCTCTCTCTCTCTCTCTCTCTCTCTCGCCTCTCTCTCTCTCTCTCTCTCTTAAAAATGACAACTCCTAAAAATGCCAGAAAACAGCTACAACAAAATTACTAACATGTTAATGGAAAATTCTAAATATTTAATGTTTACATTTATTATGTACTACTAAAGTAACACTTTAAAGTCAAAGTAACTATATCAATATCTATCTATCTATAAAGTAAACGATCCCTTTAAAGGATAATAAATAAATGTACCCAGTGTTATTTTAGTCATTATTGATATAAAATAAAAATGATATATATATATATATATATATATATATATATATAAATATTAAAATGATTTTATACATATATATCTATACACACACAAACAAACACATACACACTTATCAGTTTTTATATTTTCTATAGTAATTATATATATATAGTTTTTTATAGTTGTATAGTTTCAATAGTAATTTATCACAAATTGGTCATATTCATTAACTTATTTAATATAGAGAGTTATTTGTTTAAGTAAAAACAGGGACATGTTATTGTCTGATTAAACTCTATAGTAATTTGGCACAAATCAATCTAGGTATTTTATGTTAATATATAAATCATTTTCATATAATAATTTTTTTAATATACATTCTTTTTTTTTTGGACTTTTGGAACAAAACCACTGCATTTCTGAATAACCGACAGCCCAGATGAATAACATCATAACTATGTTTGAATGGCACGTACTGTGCGAGAGCGTTGATGGACTCCTCGCTGTCTTGAGTGAGGCGATAGTAAGCTCCTTGAGTGGACCCCCAGCTGAACCAGCCCGACACCTTCCCTTCGTTAAAGCCCGCTTCCACCAGCTGATCCTCGGAGCCCAACTGCATGCTCTCCTCCGGATACAGCAGGACGGCGTACGACGCCGAGTCCATGCTCGCTACAACCAGCTGGAAAGTGTTTCTCTGCAACAGATGAACAACAAGTCTGCATGTCAGGAAGGAAGTCTTTTACAGCTACCGTAAAGCTGAAATTAAAATGTGTACAACATAGCGACTGTTCATGTCCTGATTATTATTGTGAAGCTGCTTTGAAACATCTGTTGTATTGCATTGCTATAGTGCTATAGAAATAAACGAGTTGTTATATTGCATATTCGTGCATTTTGCAAAACAATAACTTTGCATAGCATATTGCAATAAATGCACATTCTTGCATATTGCAAAACAATAACTTTGCATATTCAGGCATATTGCAATAAAAATGCATATTGCAAAACAATAAATTGCATTAAAATGCATATTAATATATTTCAAGACAATAACTTTGCATATTCTTGCATATTGCAATTAAAAAGCATATTCTTGCATATTGCAATAAAAAATGCATATTATTGCATATTGAAAGACAATAACTGTTCACATTTTTGCATATTGCAATAAAATGGTATATTCTTGCATTGCCATATTCTGCATATTGCAATTAAAAACATATTATTGCATATTGAAAGACAATATATTATTGCATATTGAAAATAAAATTGTATATTCTTGCATATTACAAGACAATAACTTTGCCCGACCTGCAGAGGATGAGACATGAAACATAAATAAGCAGAGATCAAAGCTAATATGAATCTGTTTTTGGATTGTTTTATGACAGTGGCTAGGAGAGAAACTGATAAGTACAGGTCAAATCAATTCATTTGAATTAAACGACACCGTGAGTGCTAATGTATTACACTTATGTGCATAACTTAAGAAATTACAATTCATATCATGTGGCTTGTTGAGGAGCGGTATTCTACAGACATGCATGACTAGAGAGCAGGACTTCTTTTCTTGCATATCCCACAAAAACCTCACGTATTTTTAAATACTTCAATAAAAACTTTTTCTTGCATATTGCAATAAAAAATGTTGCATATTCTTGCATATTGCAATAAAACATATTGCATATTTAATAAAAGCATATTATTGCATATTGCAATACAAAATGTTGCATGTTCTTGCATATTGCAATAAATGCATAGCATATTCTTGCATATTGCAATAAAAAATGTTGCATATTCTTGCATATTGCAATAAAAACTTTGCATAATGTTGCATATTATTGCATATTGCAATACAAAATGTTGCATATTCTTGCATATTGCAATAAAAAATGTTGCATATTCTTGCATATTGCAATAAAAACTTTGCATAATGTTGCATATTATTGCATATTGCAATAAAAACGTTGCATAATGTTGCATATTCTTGCATATTGCAATAAAAATGTTGCATATTCTTGCATATTGCAATAAAAAATGTTGCATATTCTTGCATATTGCAATAAAAACTTTGCATAATGTTGCATATTATTGCATAGTGTAATACAAAATGTTGCATGTTCTTGCATATTGCAATAAAAAAAATTGCATTTTCTTGCATATTGCAATAAAAACGTGCATAGTCTTGCATTTTGCAATTACATTTTTTTGCATATTGCAATAAAGACATGATTGCATATTGCAATAAAAAATTTGCATATTCTTGCATATTGCAATAAAAACTTTGCATAATGTTGCATATTATTGCATATTGCAATACAAAATGTTGCATATTCTTGCATATTGCAATAAAAACTTTGCATAATGTTGCATATTATTGCATATTGCAATACAAAATGTTGCATATTCTTGCATATTGCAATACAAAATGTTGCATATTCTTGCATATTGCAATAAAAAATGTTGCATATTCTTGCATATTGCAATAAAAACTTTGCATAATGTTGCATATTATTGCATAGTGTAATACAAAATGTTGCATGTTCTTGCATATTGCAATAAAAAAAATTGCATTTTCTTGCATATTGCAATAAAAACTTTGCATAGTCTTGCATTTTGCAATTAAATTTTTTTGCATATTGCAATAAAGACATGATTGCATATTGCAATACAAAATGTTGCATGTTCTTGCATATTGCAATAAAACTGCTTAAGGCACAAAAGAAATGTTCACAGTAACCGTTTCCGGCCGAAATCAATGAAAGTATCAATAAAGCATAAAAACAGCCCTGCTTGTAAACAACTGCAAAATCAATATAATTGTTGTGGTTTATAATAGGAAGCATACATTTTTGTTATGTTTAGTAATGATTCATACGAGTGAGAATCAATGTCTCATGACTCGTTTAGCTGTTCTTTTAACTCTTTAGTCTGCTCTGAAAAACTGCACATTATTAGATGTGTTTTCTGCAGGAACAGACACAGCATCATCATCATACCTGACAGCGGTCTTTCTTTCCTAATAGTGATGCTGCTCGTTACAGTCGGATGCCTTCACACTTCAAAAGGTGTTGTGTCATTTAAACTCTCCATGTTCGTGTGTGTAAAAGCTTTCCTTTAACGAGTTTCTGGCAACTACTTAAGTCAAACGGCAGGGAGCCGCAAAGCATGTGAGAAGAAGGTCTCCTCCAATTCCTCACTGCTTACAGTGGGTTTAAAGCTAAAAGATCAAGCAGTAATGGCCAGATCTTGAACGTCCTTCACACCAAAGTGATCAAATCAACCCCCCACGATCTGTGTTTGACGTCTGCTGCTTGTTGAATCACTAAACCAACATGCATGAGTCTGGAAATACAGCTATTACAACACAAGTTGAGTCTACTTCAGCTTGAAACCATTTCAATCAAATGAAGCGCCAGAGAAACCCTGATAACTGTGCTTTTATCCTGAAGAGATGCATGCATGGATCTGCAAGAGCAGCAGCTGAAACAAACGTTTAAAGGGTTAACACGCTTTTCTCGGGTCATTCGCAGCTTCGTCAGGGGTCAGAATAACTCACACAAGTCTCACACTACACAACAGATTTCCCTCAAACGTCTGCTATTATTTGGAGTTAAGCACAACTATTACTAAAGCTCATGTTATGAACAAACCTCTAAGCCAGCGGTTCTCAAAAAGAGGGACAGATTACTAAAATGACTTAAAATATGCATTAAAGAAAGCTAAAAATAAAGATATTTCTGATTTGAAATCACCCACTCAACTCTTTTGTCTCTGAAAAGATTCATTTTTTAAAAGTGAGACTTGGAAAAGTGATTGAAATGTGTATAATAATAAATACAAAGAGTATTATTAACACTATTTCAGTCTTTCTACTTCAAAATGTCATGTTTGATTCGTATGCAGTTTTTCTTTGCAATTATTTGTGGAGTAAAAATAGTTTCTACACCTAATTTTATTCAGTGTGAGCAAAACATATTTGTTAAAGAGCAATATCCTTATCCGGTAAATAACAAATGACTGGACAATCATGCAAATGTAAAAAGACTGTGATTCCTGAAGAACATTCAGCTCTTAAAGCTTCTGAAATCGTGATATCAAAATGATTTAATCAATTCATTACTGAAATCTAATTATTTTAATTGATGGCTCCAGCCCAGCAGTGGAATATTGCATATTGCAAGACAAAAACATCCATATTCTTGCATTTTCCAATAATAAACTTGCATTTTCTTGCATACAGCAATAATACATTTAGCATCTAATCATAAAAAAATGGATATTTTTGCATATTGCACGACAAAACCATTGCATATCCTTTACATAGTGCAAAGTTTATGTTAGAAAATGATCTGTATGTATTGTATTGTACTGTATTACTATCCAGTAAATCACAAACAACTGGAAAAATGTCATGTAAGATTGAAATACCAGGATCCTTGAAGCAATTAAAATTAAAAAATCGTGATTTTTAATTAATTAGCAGAAACTAGATGTATTGTCTCTTCAATGTTGTTGTGAACAATGAAGGGTTTTAGAGTCATAACGGATGAGATCCACTGCGTAACTTCAGCTCGTCTTACATCGCTACAGAAATGAACAATGATGCATTTACACCCTCTTAATGCGATTATAATCAGATTTTGACTATATTACGATTAATCTTTACCTCATGTAAACGCAATACGTCAATTTAAATAATGCAAGCATAATCGTATTAACACAGACACCGATTTTAATCTAAATATGCATGCATGTAAACACCTTAATCGCAGTATTGCCGCTCTGACTAAAGTGCGCATGCGCTCGTGCTGTACATGAATGACGGGACGCGCACCTAATACGCAGATTAGAAACGATGGAGGGGAAGAAAGCATCGCATTTCTGGGTCGCTGCCACCAATCTCTGTTCCTTAGCCTCGTCCAGAAACGACGAGAACACGACGGTATGCAAACAAATTCAATCACATTTCTATGACGCTGAGAAAGCGTGCAATACAGTCATACACAATCATTATGCATCAGACGCAAATAAACACACACCTGCTCTTTATGAGTCCATCATTTGTGCTGTGCAGTGGGGAATAATAAGAATAATGGGAATTACGTGTAAAGCTTTGCTCGTGAACATCATAATGCGATTAAGTCCTTACTGTGATTATAATGTAATTATTCGTGCGCGTGTAGTCAATGATGACTCTTGGCTTGATGGAAGATGGAGATTGATCACAGAATGGAAAGTTTTGAGCGCTGACCCCATGATCGACCCCCAGGAGCCCTTACAGATGCTCCTCACATGCATCGCCTCAGGAGATATCAAAACCACCTGGACGAGCAACACAACCTCGACCCAGACCGCAGGGGTTAAAGAAGAAACCTCGAATTCCTGAGAGGAAATCCCAAGCGGAGATTAAATCCTATAGACTGGTAAAGCTCTGCATGATATCAGCACAATCCTCTATGGCAAGAGCTGGAAAAGTCAAGGCTCATTTGTGTTCATTGCACAATATGCATCGTTTCAAAGCAGCTTTATAGGAAGTCATGTCAATAATGCCTGGGCGATATGATGCAAAAAAAGCCCTTAGAGTTAAAGAGTCTTTAGCATGAACTCGAGGGCACATTTGGACAGTTGGTGGCGCTAGAGGGATTGAGGAAGAGACTTTACATTTGGTGTGATTAATGTTCATTTTCCTAATTTAAGTAGAAGCCATTTAAGTGACAGTGTTGAGAAATATAAGGTATGGCTTTGATTTTAATTAGAAGTTTTTGATTTTAGTTTAAAATGACTTGTGTCTGTGAATATTTTGGTTGAAAATCACTTATTTCTTGGTAAACCATTTTTTTTCATAAATTAATTATTTCATGGTAAAGATTTTGGTTGAAAATATATGATTTATGGTAAAAGTTTTAGTTGAAAAATATTTGTCTCATAGTGAATATTTTGGTTAACAAATTATTTATATCATGGTAAAGATTTCAGTTGAAAATTAATTATTTAAAGGTAAAGATTTTAGTTTAAAATGACTTGTGTCTGTGAATATTTTGGTTGAAAATTACTTATTTCTTGGTCAAATATTTTTTTTTGAAAAATAATTATTTCATGGTAAAGATTTTGGTTGAAAATTAATTATTTATTAGTAAAAAAAAAAATTAAATGAACTATTAATCGCTATTTAACACGCACCCTCACCGATTTTAATCTAAATATGCATGCATGTAAACACCTTTAATCGCCAGTATTGCCGCTCTGATTTAAAGAAATGCGCATGCGCTCGTGCTGTACATGAATGACGGGCGCGCACCTGTAGTAATACGCAGATTAGAAACGATGGAGGAAGAAAGCATCGCATTTCTCTGGGTCGCTGCCACCAATCTCTGTTCCTTACCCTCGTCCAGAAACGACGAGAACACGACGGTATGCAAACAAATTCAATCACATTTCTATGACGCTGAAAAAGCGTGCAATACAGTCATACACAATCATTATGCATTAGATGTAAATAAACACACACCTGCTCTTTCTGAGTCCATCATTTGTGCTGTGCAGTGGGGAATAATACGAATAATGGAAATTACGTGTAAAGCTTTGCTCGTAAACATCATAATGCGATTAAGTCCTTACTGTGATTATAATGGAATTATTCGTGCGCGTGTAGTCAATGATGACTCTTGGCTTTATGGAAGATGGAGATTGATCACAGAATGGAAAGTTTCGAGCGCTGACCCCATGATCGACCCCCAGGAGCCCTTACAGATGCTCCTCACATGCATCGCCTCAGAGAAGGCCAGGAGATATCAAAACCACCTGGACGAGTAACACAGCCTCGACCCAGACCGCAGGGGTTAAAGAAGAAACCTCGAATTCCTGAGAGGAAATCCCAAGCGGAGATTAAATCCTATAGACTGGTAAAGCTCTGCATGATATCAGCACAATCCTCTACGGCAAGAGCTGGAAAAGTCGAGGCTCATTTGTGTTCATTGCACAATATGCATCGTTTCAAAGCAGCTTTATAGGAAGTCATGTCAATAATGCCTCAAGGATATGATGCAAAAGCCCTTAAAGAGTCTTTAGCATGAACTGAGGGCACATTGGACAGTTGGTGGCGCTAGAGGATTGAGGAAGAGACTTTACATTTGGTGTGATTAATGTTCATTTTCCCTAATTTAAGTAGAAGCATTAAGGACAGTGTTGAGAATATAAGGTATGGCTTTCATTTTAATTCGAAGTTTTTGATTTTAGTTTAAAATGGTTTATGTCTGTGAATACTTTGGTTAAAAATCACTTATTTCTTGGTAAACCATTTTTTTTTCATAAATGAATTATTTCATGGTAAAGATTTTGGTTGAAAATGTATGATTCATGGTAAAAGTTTTAGTTGAAAAATATTTGTCTCATAGTGAATATTTTGGTTAACAAATTATTTATATCATGGTAAAGATTTCAGTTGAAAATTAATTATTTCATGGTAAAGATTTTTGTTTAAAATTACTTATTTATTAGTAAAAAAAAAAATTAAATGAACTATTTAATGGTAAAGATTTTATTGAAATGTAAGGATTTAATGGTAAAATTTTAGTTTAAAATGACTTGTGTCTTAGTGAATATTTTGGTTGAAAATTACTTATTTTTGGTCAAATATTTTTTTTTTGAAAATCATTATTTCATGGTAAAATAGGTTTGAAATGTAAAATTTTAGTTGAACAATATTTGTGTCATAGTGAATATTTTGGTTAACAAATGATTTATATCATGGTAAAGATTTTGATTTAAAATTACTTGTGTCTGTGAATATTTTGGTTGAAAATCACTTAATTCTTGGTAAAATATATATTTTTAAATGAATTATTTCATGGTAAACATTTTGGTTGAAAATGTTTTATTTATGGTAAAAATTTTAGTTGATTAGTTTAATTAGTAAATTTTAGTTATGACAATATTTGTCATAGTGAATATTTTGGTTAACACATTTTTTATATCATAGTAAAGATTTTGGCTGAAAATTAATAATTTAATGGTAAAGATTTTAGTTTAAAATTACTTGTGTCTGTAAATATTTTGGTTGAAAATTACTAATTTAATGGTAAAGATTTAGTTTAAAATTACTTGTGTCTGTAAATATTTTTAGTTGAAAATTAATAATTTAATGGTAAAGATTTTAGTTTAAAATTACTTGTGTCTGTGAATATTTTGGTTGAAAATTAATAATTTTAATTAAAGATTTTAGTTTAAAATTACTTTTGTGTCTGTAAATATTTTGGTTGAAAATTAATAATTTAATGGTAAAGATTTTAGTTTAAAATTACTTGTGTCTGTAAATATTTTGGTTGAAAATTAATAATTTAATGGTAAACATTTTGTTTTAATTAATTATTTTATGGTAAAGATTTTGGCTGAAAATTAATGATTTAATGGTAAAGATTTTAGTTTAAAATTAATTTTGTCAGTGAATGTTTTGGTTGAAAGTTACTTATTTTTGGTAAACCATTTTTTTAAATGAATTATTTAATGGTAAAGATTTTGTTTAAAATGAATTTTGTCATAGTGAATGTTTTGATTGAAAATGTTCCAAATCATGGCAATGATCTCGGTCTTATTTCCCATCTCGAAGTCATATAAACAGGTAGCTGCTAGAAAGTCAGAACACTTCCTCCATCTTTAGTCTTGACGTCCGATCTAAACCCAAGATCTAGCGAGAACCAAGCTGAACCTCACAATCCTGAACTTAAAGAGGTTCCCTGGAATGGGAGCTCCTCTCTTCTTCATTGTGTTCAAACAGGTAAACATGGCAGCCTTTTGTTGAAGACGGTCCATCAGGAATGTAAATGCTGTTAGAACTGAATGGACCACAGCAGGACACGAGGAAGTGCTTAATAAACCTCTGGGCTGGAGTCAGCACAGATCTACACCGGGAAAACACCAGCGCGGGGCACGATTAGACTAAACCAGAGGAAACACACAATGGCACTTCTGTCGACCCAGAGATGGACAAAAGAACTGTGTCTAAGAACCAGTGTTTTCTGGTCCGGTCACAATCCCAGGAACGTTCCCATGAGCTCTGTGGATCGTCCCACATAAGGAGGGATTCATTGGCTATCAGAGGACAGGCCGTATGGAAAATGTCTTCCCGAGAGGAAGTTATGAGATATCACTGGACAGATAGTATATACAACAGCTTTGGCAGATCTATGTCTTCATAAGCTGGAGGCTTTCCTAGACACTGAATATTAGTCATTCTGGTCAACGCTTCCAAATGAACCCAACTGAGAAACATCGTAAACATGTTGTACATCGCAGTCTGGTTAGATGACTATTAAACAATGACATTATTAAAATCAACCAACAATGTCACTGCTGGAACAACATAAGTTCATGTCTGAGTGTTAACAGATGAGAAAAGGAGACTATATGCTGGAGAAAAACCATCTCAGTGATTGAAAATATCATAAAAATAAAGGGTTTATGCAGCAAAGTGAGAAAACTACAATTTCTGGATCCCAAAAAGAACATTTTAATTGTTTAAAAAAAAAAAAAATTTTTGCCCAATTCCAAAGATTTCAGATGGAGCCAGGTAGGCTACATTCATAATCAAAGAAGTATATATAAGACAATATTTTTTGTGCTTATAAAAACAGACCAAAGCAACTGAGCTCCAGAAATACCGTTTAAGATGAGCATGAAGATCAGAACGCGACAGACACACGCTTCATTAGTGCTGAATATAACACTGACTGCAAGAACAGCAAATACAACACGCTTAAAGAAGACCAACAACAAGCTCCTAATGAACCCTTCACGACTCTGTGTGTTATCTGATCACGAGCTGCTCTAATGCTGCATTCACGAGCGTTCACTCTGACGTCATACAGCATGATTTTTAAGTTTACTGTTTAATAAAAAGAAAAACTGACTCAAATGATTTTAAGTTTTGTACTGACTCAATATTCAAAGAGAAACTGACTCAAATGATTCGCGGTCCCGAACTGACTCAAATGATTCTGCGCTCCGCGGTCCCGAACTGACTCAAAGAGAAAAATCACTCTCTAATCTTGACTGAAAAACTTTAATACAGTTTCTTTAATAGGAATCAATCTATATAGTGTTTTATTTGTATATTTGTTCATGCAGTTTCTTGAATGCTCTGCTAAATACACCTATTGTACCTGAAACTAAAACACGGTTTATTTTATTTGTATATTATGTGTATTTGTAATGTGTGTCTTTGTTCTAATTTTTTAATAACAAAGATAAAATAATGACACCGATTTTTATCTTCACCCACTTTGGCCTAAATATCTGCATCCATTTTTATATTTTGCTTCCTTAAAAGGCTTTGTCTTTATAATAGGGAAATTAGTTTGTGATGCTCAAACAGCTTCAAAATAGAAAAACCAACATGACAAAGAATCATGACCCGCATACACAATTATACATGATCACTGCTGTGTGTGTGTGTGTGTGTGTGTGTGTGTGAGAGTGTGTGTGTGTGTCCACTGCTCCAGGTGTGTGTGCACGGTGTGTGTGTGTATTCACTGCTTGTGTGTGTGTGTGTGTGTGTGTGTGTGTGTGCTGACCAGTGTCGGGGAAACATTACAAGTAACGTTACGTAATAATATTACTTTTTTCAAGTAACTAGTAAAGTAACGCATTACTTTTTAATTTAATTTGAGTTATTTTTCTCCATTTATTGACTGAGTGCGCCGTGTGAACATGATCTTACTGTAGATCTAATCTAGACTAAATATGAATGTGTATTAATTCATCCCACTCACAAAAAACAGATTCAGTATTCATCAAAATGAATTAAAACAGTGAAATACAAACTCAGAATATGACGAAACCTGCAATAATTAAATATGTTAAACAACACAAATATATCTAATCTCATTTTATTAACGATGTGTTTGCTGATGATCTTTGATGATCAGTTCAACCATATTAATAACCAAAAATTACTTTAGATAAACTAATATTGTTTTTTATTGCTGAAGAGTGTTGAACTTCTCCTGTGTTCTTCTGTACAGACGTGATTTACTCGTCCTTCAGTCTGAGGTTTATTCATTACACTTTTTGGTGTGAAAGCTTTTATATTTGCTATAAATATAACTTATTGTATTAAAAACAAACAATCAAGTCCTGCTCATATTTAAAAAGTAACGTGAAAGTAACGTAACGCATTACTTTCCATAAAAAGTAACTAAGTAACGTAATTAGTTACTTTTTTAGGGAGTAACGCAATATTGTAACGCATTACTTTTAAAAGTAACTTTCCCCGACACTGGTCACAAGTGTGTTTTTCTGAAAATCATTTCTAGGGCACTGTTTGATACGCTCCAGTTCTGCAAAGCTCTGTCATGTGTTTCTCTGCACAGGTGCACTTATGTTTCACAAGCACACATCTGCAGACCGCACAACAGCTCGTGTTCTGCTGAGGTAAAGCTTCAGTAACTGCTCTGACGCTGCACCAGTAACATCTGTGTTTACTAACACTCGTATATATATCTGTTCACAGAGCTGATAACAGAGCTCTTGTTAAGGTCTGCAGTCACAGAGTTCACATAATCTTCTTGGTGTTTTATTATCGCCTCTGGTGGTGACATCACTAAACCAATTACATTACACACGAAAACTAAAGAAATATACACGCATTTTGTATAAAGAAAAGTGATCATATTTTACGACCACAAATTTTATTTGATTTTTTGCAGTGATATTTTTTTATCATTATGTTTAAGACAGTTACAAGTCATTCTCATCTTATTATGTAATGTAATAAAAAATATAACTGAAATTGTTTAATATATTTAACTGGTTTTATGCTGATTTTAGGACTATTATGTTTTGTTATTGATTTTCATTCTTATTTTTATGACAATTATAAGTCACTCTCGTCTCATTTTGTAATGCACCAAAAACACTGAAATTATATAGTATTTATAGATCCTGGTAATATTTTGTACTGCCTTTATTCATGCCTTTATTATTAAATGTATTTATTTATTTATGCATTGATCATTTATTATCATTATCTTCATGAGTTATGAGTCATTCTCACAGTTTTACATAATGTAACATAAATACTGATATTAATTGTATAATATTAATAGGTCAGGAGCAGGTAGGTGTAGATCAGGTAGTATTTATTTCATCTTAATTGTCCTAAAATATTTTTATGTATATTATTGTACATTTTCATGATTTAATAATTTCTTTAAATGTTTATTTTAACATTGTTTGAATTGAATTTTTTTTAAATGTTTATTTTAACATTATTTGAATTGAATATGTTCATTATTTTATTAATTCTTGTATTGTATTTTGCATTTGCATTTTTTTAAGTTTAATTTAATTTAATTTTAAATGTTACATTTTTAGTATTTATTCATTTTAATTTATATTAAAAGTTCAATTTAATTTAACTTTAAATGTTACATTTTTATAATTGCTTTAGATAATTAATTTAATGTAATTTTAAAAGTTACATTTCATTTAATTTCAAATGTTGTATTTTAATTGTATTTTAAAATTTTAGTATTATTCATTTTTTAATTTGTTAATTATTAGCTATTAATTTTTATATTTCCCATTTACATATTTCACATGTGTATGATGTAATATTTGGAGTCTTTCAGTGTTTATCATATTAAACCATACATAAATGAAAGCTTATTATTCAGCTTTCAGAAGATGTATAAATCTCAGTTTCAAATATATTGACCCATATGACTGGTTTTGTGCTCCAGGGTCACATATGTATAATAAACTCAATTGCATTCTATTCCTGAAGAGAGATAAACCCGAACCCCTCCCAACCTCTCTCTCTCCCTCCCTCCTCTCTCTCTCTCTCTCTCTCTCTCTCTCTCTCTCTCTCTCTCTCCTCTCTCTCTCTCTCTCTCTCTCTCTCTCTCCTCTCTCTCTCCCTCCTCCCTCCCTCCCTCCCTCTCTCTCTCTCTCTCTCTCTCTCTCTCTCCCTCTGTCTCTCCTCTCTCTCTCTCTCTCTCTCTCTCTCTCTCTCTCTCTCTCTCTCTCTCTCTCTCTCTCTCTCTCTCTCTCTCTCTCTCCCTCTCTCTCTCTCTCTCTCTCTCTCTCCCTCTCTCTCTCTCCCTCCTCTCCTCCCAACCCCCTCTCTCTCTCTCTCTCTCTCTCTCTCCCTCCTCCTCCCTCTCTCTCTCTCTCTCTCTCTCTCTCTCTCTCTCTCTCTTCACACCCCAGAGCCAATCAGCTCCTCCGGATCCTGATCACGAGCTCCATCCTCTCCTCACGACTGCAGACGGTGAAGCTGATGGGAAGGTAATGACAGACGCAGACATGCAGGGATCGTCCGGAGCGAACGCCTCTCTGTCTCCTCCGACGCTCAGCCCCAGCATCCCTCCCTTCGTCAAGCTGGGCCTGACGCTGGCCTACACCGTCTTCTACTCGCTGCTGTTCTGCTTCATCTACGCTCAGCTGTGGCTGGTGCTGCGCTACAGACACAAGCGCTTCAGCTATCAGACGGCGTTCCTGTTCCTGTGCCTGCTGTGGGCGGCTCTGCGAGCGCTGCTCTTCTCCTTCTACTTCAGAGACTGCGTGACGGCCAACGCGCTCGGACCCTTCCTTCTGGCTGCTCTACTGCTTCCCCGTCTGCCTGCAGTTCTTCACGCTCAGCCTCATGAACCTCTACTGCGCGCAGGTGAGCCGCGGCTGCATGGGAGTCGGAGAGGAAAACCTGAACTACAATTAAAAATAAATTTTAAATAATAAAATAATTGTTAAAATAATACTACAATATTATAAAAATGAAATTTTATAAATATTTTTTAAATAAACAAAATACTGAAAATGAAATAAAATATAAATATTTTAAATAGAATAAAATACTGAAAATGGAAAATTGTTAAATATTGTTTAAATAAAAATACTGAAAATTAAATAATTACACAAATATATTTTGTAAATAAATTACATACTGAAAATAAATTATAAAAATCAAAATATTTTTTTATTAAATAAATACTGAAAATGAAATGTTTTTTTTATATTGTTTAAATAAATAAAATACTGAAAATGAAATTATAAAAATGGGAATTTTATAAATATTTTTTAAATAGACAAAATACTGAAAAACGAAATTATAAAAATATATTTTTGTTAAATTAAATACTGAAAATTTTTTAAAATAAATACTGAAAATGAAATTCTAAAAATGTAAAACAATTAATAAATAACTTTTAAAACATAAATACTGATTTATTTAAAACATATAAATATATTTTTTTTTTTTTATATTCAAAATGAAATTATAAAAATGGAAAATGTAAATAATTTGATCAGTTACTAATATGATTTCCTTTAGTTGTCCACTACATAATTAAATATCTAATAATAAAAATCCGAGTTGAAATATACTTCAGCATGTTTCTTGTAGTTGTATTCTTCTAGGAATAGAGTTGAGTGAACATGATTGCTGAGAGTGATGCTGGTTCTGCTCGTGTTCGCACACGTGTGAGTGACCTACATTGAGGTCTGCATCATGATCGAGTACAGTACGTCTGATATCAGCTTCAGCAGTCCAGTCCCTCTGTTCATTCATTAAACAGGAGAGACGTCATAAAGCCAACATTTACAGTCTTTAATTAGTGCAGCTTGGCAAATCAATAGTAATGATGATGATGATAAATCATGCTTCTTTGACAGGTTTTCTTCAAAGCTGAGTCAAAGTGCTCTCTCACCTCCTTAAATTTCAATTATTAAAATTATATTTTATCTTCCTAATAAAATGTAAATTAATAAATGAATCATAAAAAATAAAATTTTTATTTAAAAGATGAAAAATTCATAATAATAAATAAACAACAAAAATAATAGATACAATTAAAATTAATAAAATGCTAAAATGATAGTTTTAAAAACATCCAAACTAAAAGTTTTTGTTTACATAATATATGTGTGTGTGTGCTGTGTATATTTATGATGAATATATAAATACATATGTATTATGGATACATAAAAAATATATATATATTTAAAGATGAAAAATTCATAATAATAAATAAACAACAAAAATAATAGATACAATTAAAATTAATAAAATGCTAAAATGATAGTTTTAAAAACATATAAAATACCTAAAAATGTACAAAAATGTAAATGTACTAAAAAATAAATAAAAACCTTTAACTACATAAAAAAGCTAAATTAAATAAAAATAAAAACAAACAGATTTTTAAAGAAATAATATATATTTTAAATAAAAACATTAAAAACCATAAAAATAAATAATCAAATGTATAATTACATTAAATACACTTACTACACAATTTAATGAAAATGTAAATAAATAATAATAAATATATAATTTAAATAAATATTTTTAAATTAAAATGAATATACCAAAAAATGAAGTCTTAAATGTAAATTATAACAAATAAGCATAAAACTATATATATTTGTTTTTATACTTATTCGTTATATTTCTATCCCAAGCTCCGCCCCTGCTTTAATCGCGTTAAATATTTTTGATGCATTAAACTGAAAAAATGAATTGCCTGTGTTAACATGCAAATTTTGACAGCACTAATATATATATATATATATATATATATATGCATGAAATATTTAATGTTTACTTGCATATGATCAGAACCTTCATCAGAGAACAGTGAACATGCAAATGTGTTTTTAATAATATATATTTAAATAAAACATTTTAGGGGGACTTCAAGAAAATTATAAAAAATTGTGCTGTCTAACGATTAATCGTGATTAATCACATCCAACATAAAAGTTTGTGTTTACATAATATATGTGTGTACTGTGTATATTTATGATGTATGTATGTAATGATATCATACATTTTGTTAAATGAATAATAAAAAGAGTGTCAGGCCGAGGGTTTCGGTGTTTAATTAGTCACTAATCATGAATCTTTTGACAGGTTTTCTTCAAGGCCAAGTCGAAGTACTCTCCTCATCTCCTCAAATATAAGTGAGTTCATATATAAGAGCGATGTCTATATGAGTATCTGATATATAAGTGAGTTCATATATAAGAGCGATGTCTATATGAGGATCTGATATATAAGTGAGTTCATATATAAGAGCGATATGAGTATCTGATATATAAGTGAGTTCATATATACGAGTGATGTCTATATGAGGATCTGATATATAAGTGAGTTCATATATAAGAGCGATGTCTATATGAGTATCTGATATATAAGTGAGTTCATATATAAGAGCGATGTCTATATGAGGATCTGATATATAAGGGAGTTCATATATAAGAGCGATGTCTATATGAGGATCTGATATATAAGTGAGTTCATATATAAGAGCGATGTCTATATGAGGATCTGATATATAAGTGAGTTCATATATAAGAGTGATGTCTATATGAGTATCTGATATATAAGTGAGTTCATATATAAGAGCGATGTCTATATGAGTATCTGATATATAAGTGAGTTCATATATAAGAGCGATGTCTATATGAGGATCTGATATATAAGTGAGTTCATATATAAGAGCGATGTCTATATGAGTATCTGATATATAAGTGAGTTCATATATAGGCGATGTCTATATGAGATCTGATATATAAGTGAGTTCATATAGAGCGATGTCTATATGAGGATCTGATATATAAGTGAGTTCATATATAAGAGCGATGTCTATATGAGGATCTGATATATAAGTGAGTTCATATATAAGAGGCGATGTCTATATGAGGATCTGATATATAAGTGAGTTCATATAAGAGCGATGTCTATATGAGGATCTGATATATAAGGAGTTCATATATAAGGCGATGTCTATGAGTATCTGATATATAAGTGAGTTCATATATAAGAGCGATGTCTATATGAGGATCTGATATATAAGTGAGTTCATATATAAGAGCGATGTCTATATGAGGATCTGATATATAAGGGAGTTCATATATAAGAGCGATGTCTATATGAGGATCTGATATATAAGTGAGTTCATATATAAGAGCGATGTCTATATGAGTATCTGATATATAAGTGAGTTCATATATAAGAGCGATGTCTATATGAGGATCTGATATATAAGGGAGTTCATATATAAGAGCGATGTCTATATGGATCTGATATATAAGTGAGTTCATATATAAGAGCGATGTCTATATGAGGATCTGATATATAAGTGAGTTCATATATAAGGCGATGTCTATGAGGATCTGATATATAAGTGAGTTCATATATAAGAGCGATGTCTATATGAGGATCTGATATATAAGTGAGTTCATATATAAGAGCGATGTCTATATGAGGATCTGATATATAAGTGAGTTCATATATAAGAGCGATGTCTATATGAGGATCTGATATATAAGTGAGTTCATATATAAGGCGATGTCTATATGAGGATCTGATATATAAGTGAGTTCATATATAAGAGTGATGTCTATATGAGGATCTGATATATAAGTGAGTTCATATATAAGAGTGATGTCTATATGAGGATCTGATATATAAGGAGTTCATATATAGAGCGATGTCTATACGAGGATCTGATATATAAGTGAGTTCATATATAAGAGCGATGTCTATGAGGATCTGATATATAAGTGAGTTCATATATAAGAGCGATGTCTATATGAGGATCTGATATATAAGTGAGTTCATATATAAGAGCGATGTCTATATGAGGATCTGATATATAAGTGAGTTCATATATAAGAGCGATGTCTATATGAGGATCTGATATATAAGTGAGTTCATATATAAGAGCGATGTCTATATGAGGATCTGATATATAAGTGAGTTCATATATAAGAGCGATGTCTATATGAGGATCTGATATATAAGTGAGTTCATATATAAGAGAGATGTCTATATGAGGATCTGATATATAAGGGAGTTTATATATAAGAGCGATGTCTATATGAGGATCTGATATATAAGTGAGTTCATATATAAGAGATGTCTATATGAGGATCTGATATATAAGTGAGTTCATATATAAGAGCGATGTCTATATGAGGATCTGATATATAAGTGAGTTCATATATAAGAGATGTCTATATGAGGATCTGATATATAAGTGAGTTCATATATAAGAGCAATGTCTATATGAGGATCTGATATATAAGTGAGTTCATATATAAGAGCGATGTCTATATGAGGATCTGATATATAAGTGAGTTCATATATAAGAGTGATGTCTATATGAGGATCTGATATATAAGTGAGTTCATATATAGAGCGATGTCTATATGAGGATCTGATATATAAGTGAGTTCATATATAAGAGCAATGTCTATATGAGGATCTGATATATAAGTGAGTTCATATATAAGCAATGTCTATATGAGGATCTGATATATAAGTGAGTTCATATATAAGAGCGATGTCTATATGAGGATCTGATATATAAGTGAGTTCATATATAAGAGCGATGTCTATATGAGGATCTGATATATAAGTGAGTTCATATATAAGAGTGATGTCTATATGAGGATCTGATATATAAGTGAGTTCATATATAAGAGCGATGTCTATATGAGGATCTGATATATAAGTGAGTTCATATATAAGAGCGATGTCTATATGAGGATCTGATATATAAGTGAGTTCATATATAAGAGCGATGTCTATATGGATCTGATATATAAGTGAGTTCATATATAAGAGCGATGTCTATATGAGGATCTGATATATAAGTGAGTTCATATATAAGAGCGATGTCTATATGAGGATCTGATATATAAGTGAGTTCATATATAAGATGTCTATATGAGGATCTGATATATAAGTGAGTTCATATATAAGAGCGATGTCTATATGAGGATCTGATATATAAGTGAGTTCATATATAAGAGCGATGTCTATATGAGTATCTGATATATAAGTGAGTTCATATATAAGAGCGATGTCTATATGAGTATCTGATATATAAGTGAGTTCATATATAAGAGCGATGTCTATATGAGGATCTGATATATAAGTGAGTTCATATATAAGAGCGATGTCTATATGAGGATCTGATATATAAGTGAGTTCATATATAAGAGCGATGTCTATATGAGGATCTGATATATAAGGGAGTTTATATATAAGAGATGTCTATATGAGGATCTGATATATAAGTGAGTTCATATATTGATGGCGATGTCTATATGAGGATCTGATATATAAGTGAGTTCATATATAAGGCGATGTCTATATGAGGATCTGATATATAAGTGAGTTCATATATAAGAGCGATGTCTATAGGATCTGATATATAAGTGAGTTCATATATAAGGCGATGTCTATATGAGGATCTGATATATAAGTGAGTTCATATATAAGCGATGTCTCTATATGGATCTGATATATAAGTGAGTTCATATATAGGAGCGATGTCTCTCTGCTGTATCTTGATATAAGTGAGTTCATATATGAAAGCGATGTCTATATGGATCTGATATATGAGCCAGTTCATATATAAGAGCGATGTCTATCTAGGATCTGAATATAAGGAGTTCATATATAAGAGTGATGTCTATATGTCTGATATATAAGTGAGTTCATATATAGGCGATGTCTATGTAGTATCTGATATATAAGTTCATTATGTCTATATGAGATTGATATATAATAAATCATACACCAAGATGTCTATATGATATCTGATATATAAGTGAGTTCATATATAAGATAATATAAAAACTAATTTAAATCTATTTAATCAAATTGATCATACTAATTAATTAATACAATCAATACAAATTAAATCATACAAATGTAAAATAAAAAATATTATATTTCATAATAATAATAGTAATACAGTAACTTTATTATAATTAATTAAAACACAATAATGTTAATAATATTAAAAACGAATATAATATATAAAATATATTAAATCATATTGATAATACAAATTAATTAATACAATCAATACAAATTAAATTATAAAAAAATTATAAAAAAATTATATTGAATAATTATAGTAATACATTAATAATTGTATTATGATTAATTCTAATAAAAACAATAATTTTAATAATATAAAAAAAATATTAAAACCAAATAAATCATATTGATCATACCAATTAATTAATGCAATCAATACAAATTAAATAATAAAAATATCAAATTAAAATACATTTAATAATAATAATAATAATATAGTAATAATTGTATTCTATTAATTTTAATGAAAACAAAGACAAATCTATAACAATTTTGTATTATAAAAATTTAAAATTTAAACATACATATTTTATTTTATTAAAAACATTTAGAAATAAATCATACAATTGTGAAAGTAAAACAAACAATATTGTATTTAGTAATAATAATAATGAGATGACTATAATAGTAATGCATTTATTATTATTAATTTTATTTAAAATAAAAATATAACATTTACTGAAATTAGTCGAATCATAAAAATATAAAATTAAATTAATTTAAAACAAAACGTTTAATAAAAATGTATCGTCAGGAAGCTGTAAAATATTTTTTTTTATAATAAAACAATCAAAATAAAACAATTACAAAAAAAAATTTTTTTTATAAAAATAAATAATACACACAAATGAAATGTAAAATTAATATGAGTATAAATGTAAGATTTTTAAAGATATTCTAAAATAAAAATGTAAATAAAACACTTACCAATATATTATTATTACTAATATAGATATATATTATTATTTATTTGTTTTACTGGTATGTCAGCCATTAATTGTCTTCACAGAACTGTGAACATGCAAATGTGCCGTTAAATGAATGAAACATTAACTCTTACAGAAAATGATATAATAATTTGTGGCGGATCTGTGTGTGTATTTCAGGGCACGTCGGTGTGTCAGGTGACTCTGATCGGGCTGATGGTGGTCCTGCTGTACGCGTCCCGGGCCTGTTATAACCTGGTGGTTCTAGCTCTGACCAACATCGAGAGCATCGACTCGTTCGATTACGACTGGTATAACGTGTCGGATCAGGTGGGCTCACAGCTCCTCTCCTCTCATCTCCTGACTCACTCGCTCTGAATCAGGAATAAACACGCTTGTCTCCGGTTCTGCAGGCGGATCTAAGCTCCAGTCTGGGCGACGCTGGTTACGTGGTGTTCGGCGTCATTCTGTTCGTCTGGGAGCTGCTGCCCACGTCTCTGGTGGTTTTCTTCTTCCGCGTGCGAAAACCGGCCCAGGAACGGGTGAGCCGGACCAGATCTGATGAGTGTTTACTAGGGATGTAATTATATCAAAATCTCACCATGCCATAATATCGCCATATGAAGTACACAATGCGATATTTAAAAACAACTGACATGAAGAATTGTCAAAAATGAATGAATGAATGGTTTCTGGTCTGAAGAAGATCCTGGTCTGACTGTAAGTGTGCTGTTTTCTAGAGCGGCTCCTCTATTCCCAGCCATGTCTTCTCAAACCGGCCGTACTTCTTCGACAATCCCAGACGCTACGACAGCGACGACGATTTAGCCTGGGCTTCTCATCCGGGGACCGCCTCCACCAGGTGAACACATCCCAATCACACCTGAAATCATATTACTTACATTAGAGATAATCACAAACTTACATTAGAGATAATCACAAACTTACATTAGAGATAATCACAAACTTACAGTAGAGATAATCACAAACTTGCATTAGAGATAATCACAAACTTACATTAGAGATAATCACAAACTTACATTAGAGATAATCACAAACTTGCATTAGAGATAATCACAAACTTACATTAGAGATAATCACAAACTTACATTAGAGATAATCACAAACTTACATTAGAGATAATCACAAACTTACAGTAGAGATAATCACAAACTTACATTAGAGATAATCACAAACTTACATTAGAGATAATCACAAACTTACAGTAGAGATAATCACAAACTTACATTAGAGATAATCACAAACTTACAGTAGAGATAATCACAAACTTACAGTAGAGATAATCACAAACTAACAGTAGAGATAATCACAAACTTACATTAGAGATAATCACAAACTTACAGTAGAGATAATCACAAACTTACATTAGAGATAATCACAAACTTACATTAGAGATAATCACAAACTTACATTAGAGATAATCACAAACTTACATTAGAGATAATCACAAACTTACATTAGAGATAATCACAAACTTACATTAGAGATAATCACAAACTTACATTAGAGATAATCACAAACTTACATTAGAGATAATCACAAACTTGCATTAGAGATAATCACAAACTTGCATTAGAGATAATCACAAACTTACATTAGAGATAATCACAAACTAACATTAGCGATAATCACAAACTTACATTAGAGATAATCACAAACTTACAGTAGAGATAATCACAAACTTACAGAGATAATCACAAACTTGCATTAGAGATAATCACAAACTTACAGTAGAGATAATCACAAACTTGCATTAGAGATAATCACAAACTTACATTAGAGATAATCACAAACTAACATTAGCGATAATCACAAACTTACATTAGAGATAATCACAAACTTGCATTAGAGATAATCACAAACTTACATTAGAGATCATCACAAACTTACATTAGAGATCATCACAAACTTACATTAGAGATCATCACAAACTTACATTAGAGATAATCACAAACTTGCATTAGAGATAATCACAAACTTACATTAGAGATAATCACAAACTTACATTAGCGATAATCACAAACTTACAGTAGAGATAATCACAAACTTACAGTAGAGATAATCACAAACTTACAGTAGAGATAATCACAAACTTACATTAGAGATAATCACAAACTTACATTAGAGATAATCACAAACTTACAGTAGAGATAATCACAAACTTACATTAGAGATAATCACAAACTTACAGTAGAGATAATCACAAACTTACAGTAGAGATAATCACAAACTTGCATTAGAGATAATCACAAACTTACATTAGAGATAATCACAAACTTACATTAGAGATAATCACAAACTTACAGTAGAGATAATCACAAACTTACATTAGAGATAATCACAAACTTACATTAGAGATAATCACAAACTTACATTAGAGATAATCACAAACTTACAGTAGAGATAATCACAAACTTACAGTAGAGATAATCACAAACTTACATTAGAGATAATCACAAACTTACAGTAGAGATAATCACAAACTTACATTAGAGATAATCACAAACTTACATTAGAGATAATCACAAACTTACATTAGAGATAATCACAAACTTGCATTAGAGATAATCACAAACTTACATTAGAGATAATCACAAACTTACTTGCATTAGAGATAATCACAAACTTACATTAGAGATAATCACAAACTTACATTAGAGATAATCACAAACTTACAGTAGAGATAATCACAAACTTACATTAGAGATAATCACAAACTTACATTAGAGATAATCACAATAATCACAAACTTACAGTAGAGATAATCACAAACTTGCATTAGAGATAATCACAAACTTACATTAGAGATAATCACAAACTTGCATTAGAGATAATCACAAACTTACATTAGAGATAATCACAAACTTACTTACAGTAGATAATCACAAACTTGCATTAGAGATAATCACAAACTAACAATAATCACAAACTTACATTAGAGATAATCACAAACTTACATTAGAGATAATCACAAACTTACATTAGAGATAATCACAAACTTACAGTAGAGATAATCACAAACTTACATTAGAGATAATCACAAACTTACATTAGAGATAATCACAAACTTACATTAGAGATAATCACAAACTTGCATTAGAGATAATCACAAACTTACATTAGAGATAATCACAAACTTACAGTAGAGATAATCACAAACTTACATTAGAGATAATCACAAACTTACATTAGAGATAATCACAAACTTACATTAGAGATAATCACAAACTTACAGTAGAGATAATCACAAACTTACATTAGAGATAATCACAAACTTACAGTAGAGATAATCACAAACTTACAGTAGAGATAATCACAAACTTACAGTAGAGATAATCACAAACTTACATTAGAGATAATCACAAACTTACATTAGAGATAATCACTTACATTAGAGATAATCACAAACTTACATTAGAGATAATCACAAACTTACATTAGAGATAATCACAAACTTACATTAGAGATAATCACAAACTTACAGTAGAGATAATCACAAACAACAGTAGAGATAATCACAAACTTACAGTAGAGATAATCACAAACTTACAGTAGAGATAATCACAAACTTACAGTAGAGATAATCACAAACTTACAGTAGAGATAATCACAAACTTACAGTAGAGATAATCACAAACTTACATTAGAGATAATCACAAACTTACAGTAGAGATAATCACAAACTTACAGTAGAGATAATCACAAACTTACAGTAGAGATAATCACAAACTTACAGAGATAATCACAAACTTACATTAGAGATAATCACAAACTTACAGTAGAGATAATCACAAACTTACATTAGAGATAATCACAAACTTACATTAGAGATAATCACAAACTTACAGTAGAGATAATCACAAACTTACAGTAGAGATAATCACAAACTTACAGTAGAGATCACAAACTTACATTAGATAATCACAAACTTACAGTAGAGATAATCACAAACTTACATTAGAGATAATCACAAACTTACATTAGAGATAATCACAAACTTACATTAGAGATAATCACAAACTTACATTAGAGATAATCACAAACTTACAGTAGAGATAATCACAAACTTACATTAGAGATAATCACAAACTTACAGTAGAGATAATCACAAACTTACATTAGAGATAATCACAAACTTACAGTAGAGATAATCACAAACTTACATTAGAGATAATCACAAACTTACAGTAGAGATAATCACAAACTTACATTAGAGATAATCACAAACTAACATTAGAGATAATCACAAACTTACAGTAGAGATAATCACAAACTTACATTAGAGATAATCACAAACTAACATTAGAGATAATGCCTTGCAAACTAAATGGAATTAAACTGAAATCAAAATGAACTAAATATAATAATAATAAGAGTTTAGTAATACAAAAATTAGAAAAACAATAAAACACTTACAAAAATGTATTAAATAATAAGTGTAAAATGTAAATACAAAAATAAATCTAAATGCAATAATTTTAAAAATCATCACAAAAAATGTAATTCAATCATAAAAACGACATTAAAATGAATAATAAAATATATTAATAATTAAATAAAAAATTAAACACATTCATAAAATAAATAATAAAATGTACAATCAATTAAATCAGTAAATTATTTTTTTATTTAAATAAAACACTTATTTTATAATTTGCATTTCTTGTTGCCATTACTCAACATCAGAGAACCATAAACATGCAAATGTGCCGTTAAAATACTGAAATATGAACTTAAAATCTCAGGGGGCTTCAAAATATTTCTATATAATAATAGTAATATGATACAACTATTACAAATTATTTTCAGCAGTTGAAATTAAGTTGAAGTAAAATAAAACATAATATGTGTCCCTGGAGCACAAAAGCAGTCATAACGAGCACATGTATATTTACAGCAATAACTAACAATACATTGTATGGATCAAAATTATACATTTTTATTGTATGCCAAAAATCATTAGATATTAAAATCATGTTCCATGAAGATATTTTGTAAATATATCAAAACTTAATTTTTGATTGTTAATATGCATTGCTAAGAACTTAATTTGAACAACTTTAAAGATGATTTTCTCCATATTTAGATTTTTTTTGCACCCTCAGATTCCAGATTTACAAATATTGTCCAAACCATACATCAATGGAAATATCATTTATACAGCATAAATAGAGTATAAATGATGTAAAATGGACCCTTCTGACTGGTTTTGTACTCCAGGGTCACATATATAATAAGATGAAACTTACACTTAAAATCTTAGAGGGATAATTCACCCAAAAATGAAAAGGAGTCCATGTTTTACTCATCCTGGGTGTGTATGACTTTCTTCTTTCAGACCAATCCAGTCGTTCTTATATTAAAAATTATCCTTGACTTGTCAGAGTGGTTGAATCCAGTTGAAATAAATCATTTTAAAATCCAAAATGTCAATTCTAATAAGCAAATAATTGTAAAATGATCAAATAAGCACTTTTAGAAACAGAAATTATCAGTTTCCCTGCATGTCATTTATCTCATACTGTTTTATTACCCTAAAAACACCTGGGTTCTTTTCAGAATATTTCAGTAAATATGTAAATAAATATAAAATCGTATTTGAAAGCAGCTTGAGAAGGTTGAGGAGCTCTGGACTGACCGGATAAATTAATATGAGGTGATTTGTTCTGATTCTTGTGTTCAGTCTGTCGACGGATGGCTTTGACTGGAGCAGCCGCAGCAGCAGCTTTCTCGTCCATCTGGGAGGAGACGAGCCGCGGTCATCATCGGCAGCAGCAGGACTGAACCGCTAAAGATGTACAGCCCTGTCAACGAGAAGCGCTCTGCACTTTAACCGCTCGCCCACACACGCACACTCACGCACGCACGCACACACTCACGCACGCACGCACACACACACTCACTCACTCACACTCACGCACTCACGCACGCACGCACACACACGCACGCACGGACGCACACTCACACACAGACACACGCACACACACATGCACGCACTCACACACAGACACGCACTCACACACACATGCACGCACTCACACACAGACACGCACTCACACACACACACACACACACACACACACACACACAGACAGACACAGACACACATACACACGCACGCACGCACACACACACACACACACACCTACTCCTAAACTTAACCCTCACAGGAGACATTTAGCATTTACATTTTAAGATAAACTTAATTTGGTATATTTATTTGCCTTTGTGAGGACCGCCAAATGTCCTCACAAAGTCAAAATCTTGCTTTACTATCCTTGTGGGGACATCTGGTTCTCACAAGTATAGCAAAACCAACACACGCACGCACGCACGCACGCACGTCACACACACACACACACACACACAGTAAGTATGAGTCGCCATGGAAACTGAGCGAGCTTGTGTTCAGAATGCTGCACTAACACACTGCATACCATCATTTTCAATCTAATTTTGTATAAAATCTTGACAATCTGATCAAACAGGAGTGAGAAAAGATACATATTGAGTGCATTGCATTGTGGGAATATTTAATTTTCATGTATTTTATTGAATTCATTAGGAGTTGTTTACAAGGCAGAGAGCTGAAACCATCAGCTGCGCTCAAGTTCAAGATGATTCTCGAGATTGAATCACGCATATTTGAG